>JAIUZE010071602.1:0-27763 GCA_022085475.1 Heliosperma pusillum | reverse complement strand
AGTTTGAGTGTGGGTGAGATTGACCAAATTAAGACATTCTTGACGTCATTAGCAACCTTCAAATAAAGGTCAAATTCGGCCCGAACCACCGCGGACGATCTTGGCGCGGGTTCGGTGGGGGCTCTTTGACCAAGTAGCGAATCACGTTATCGGATAACGCGGCGCTCTTGATCGTTGACTCCCATTCAACGAAGTTACTTCCGTCATCCTTTAGGACACACTTGTCCATGACGGATCTCAACCATGAGTCCTTACCCAAGGTTGCAACGTTTGATGATGTTACATTACTGCGAAATGTCACTACAACAAAAAGAATTATAAACATTCATTGTTAATTATTGAAAAACATTTTACAAGTGTAGGCTTACATATAATGAACCTCTCACTAAATTATATAAATGATTCCAAGACCCATCCTTAAATAAAAATAGTCCTCGCATGCTACTTTTTATCTAGAAATGGTAAGTCGTTACTTGACTAATTCTACCCTTAGAACTCTTGGTTGACGGATTTCAACTAAATCCATCTCCTAGTCCCAAGATAACGCTTATCTCGTTGAGTCCAATCCAATTTTAGCTTGTGATCGCATCACCCTACTTACCCGAGGTAAAAAGGGACCCACGAGCGTGGTAGCCCTAATGAACACGGGATTCATAGGTGTTATTAATTGGTAAGGCTAATCTCCATTTTTTTTTTTTTTTTTTTTTTTTTTAAACATGTGAGAGATCTTGTCAATTTAGTTATTAATTCCCTATAAGTGAACTAAGTCGGTGAATTGTGAATAACGTTGAATTGACAATAACGGTAAATAAACTGCATGTGTGACGATTTTGGCATGAGCGAAAATAAAGCAAGCAATCAAGCAACAATAAAATCCTAGTATGGCCACCTAGCTAATCAAAATTAACTAGATAGTTACAAATTTGGAAACCAACTCCTTGGTCCCTTGCCTCTTCACTTGGAACACCTTCCAAAATGGCACCGTCTTGAGGAAGTCACCGGTCTTCATAAAAATAATTACAAATATACAAATATACAAATTCCTATTATACATTTATTCTATAAAATAAAATTATTAAATTATACAAACCGGCGATTCGAGATCGCAATAAAATTACAACCATACCGTTATTCCCTTACATTACGGGTAATAACGATTAAAAACAACTAGGCCATACTAGGTACAAAATTTGCATAAATTATTAAATAAATGACATTCATTCATTCAACCATAAATTAAATAAATTGCTGCAAAATTCATGCAAAAATCGTCCTAGATTCAATTCATGCTCATTGTAGCTCGATTTTTCCGGGATTTAAGATTGATTTAATCATAAAAATACTATCAACATTTAATCTCGCATTTAAATTCAACTAAATACACTAAACTATTTAAGAATCAAAATTAGTCACTACTAATTTTGTTGGTCATTAATTAGATTGATTTGATTTCATTTGCTAAATATTACGGTTTAATCATAACAATTATGAAATAAAACCAAAATAAAATATAAACATCATAAAATTTTAAACCAAAAATTTTGTACATTCTGGAACAATTCCAGGAACTATAAAAATAAAAAACATTTGCTCAAAAATTTAAATTAATTTTATGAACAAATAGCTTTGTATTTAATGGTTTTATCAAATAAAAACATTAGATATAGTAAAACAGTGAAAAAAATTATGAAATTTCACCGAGAGTATCAACATCATAATGTAAAATGTAAAAAAAAATTTCAAGACCAGAAATGGACGTTTCAATTTTATGAACATTATAATCTCATATTATCGACTTTTATCGTATAAAAATCAATGAACATGCAATACATAAGTAAAAGTCACGAAATTTTTACATACAATATGTAAGAAATTCATGTGAGATCATATTAAAATTTCATGGCCAGAATCAACATGCAACTATTTTTAGTTTACTTTAACTCATAAATTGCATGTTAACTCGGTTAAAACGCCAAAAATCAAAATAAATAAGCAATTAATCCCTAAAATCACGAAATTTAACCACAAACATTTTTGAGGTCAGTAGTATACATTCACCAAAAATTTTCCGTCAGAATCGTTTTTAATCAAAATATTTGATTTATTAGTTATCTTATAACTTTATTAAAAATGTCCAAAATGAACATGCATGCTACAAGCTAGCTCTGATACCAATTGAAAGTCCATAGACCTTAATTAGACTCCTCTAATTAGTTGCTAAATTACTTGTTAATTTAGTATTTAATGATCTATGTAACCTTAATTAGACTCCTCTAATTAGTTGCTAAATTACTTGTTAATTTAGTATTTAATGATCTATGTAACATGCATGCAAATATAAAGACATTTATATAAGAGAAGAAATTTCCTCACATTGGTATGGAAAATATAAGGGCACAAGAAGAACTCCTTCTTGTTGTTCTTGAGCTAATAATATGGATGAACACAAGTAATCTCCAAACTAGAAGATCTCCTCTAAGTTGCACCAAGATGAACCAAAAAATCTACCCTTATTATTAACTAGATAATAAGATAGATAATATACTACTAATATTAGACTATATTACTACACTAGTAATACTTAGGAAATATTAGTATATGAGAGTTGTAGTGAGAAGATGAGTTTTGAGAGATGAATAATAAAATAAGCAAGAATGAAGAAGTAAATAAATTGAACAACAATTGCTCAATTTATAGCCACAAGGGCCGGCTCTTTCATCACCCAAGAGTGATTTTTTTCTTCTTATTTTATTGCCATGCAAAGTGGTAATGTGTTGTAGTGAATAAAATGATTTCATGTTTACTATTCATGTCATAAGCATATGTTGCTTGTGAGTATGAATAAGAACAACCATCATCACCATTGACTTCACCATAACCGGCCATGTGAGCCTCAATTTGATCCATTTTGATTTTTGATATTTGTCCCACAAATACTTATTAATCATATGCTTAATTATCTTGTATAATTAAGTTTTAATTTGATCATATAACAATTATATGACACAAATAAATGAATAATATGTACTTAACATTTTAAGTAGTATTCTACCATTATATCAATATATACTGGGTCCCACAATGCTTAGTTAATTTATTTTACAACTCTTTGTAAATATAATTAACTAATTACCTCTATCTCAAAACCTCAACTAATGTAGTAATTTAACGATTAATTACTAAGTTAAATCTTATTTAATCGTATTAAAATAAGATATAAATTTATTAGTCAATTATCGCATAATTGAAAAATAAACTTAATTGAATTTGAGTTCTTAACTCAATTTCTAACAATTAACTCTCATACATATCGAATATATGTAATTTACTAATTAACTGTATCGTATACAAATAATTAGTTACTATTTGGATTTCATCCTTTAGGTGTGACCGAAAGGGATCAGTTGATCACCGCCGTCATACTACAATAACGTCAAACTCTAGTCAGCCAACCGTTATTGATTTACGTTAATCAACTGACTAATCATATATATAGTCAATAAATATCTCAATTATATTCCATAATAAGATTTATTATGTGGCGCACTATTGTGGAGGACACCTACTCCAACAGTAATTTTAAAAAACGTCATTATATGAGAGTAATTTTAGAAAATTTGATTTTACAACAAAAACTAATTTACTCTTTAGAAAAAATATGAAATTATATCGTATGACGTTCTTTCTTTGTTTTTTTATTACACAAAGTCAACACTTTCTTGTTATAAAAATATGAAAAAAAGAAAATACTAGAATATGTCGCTAAATTAAAGAAACAAAAATTTAAGAAAACACTATTAAATTACTTTTTGGAGAAAATAGTTTTGTTGATTCCGGCAAAACATTACTCAAAATAATTAGTCTGAAAGTCATTATCAAAAACTTGAATGTTTTGGCCGAAATAAATTTTTTCCCGCAAATATAGGTAAATCATGTAATACATTGACATTTAAATATTACTAAATATAGTTTTGAAAGACAAAACTTATTTTAAAAGAATTCAAAGTGCTAATTATATTAACAAAGCTAGCTTTCAGTTTCGGTAGATCATCATAAGAACTCCAAGGTTAAACGTGCTCAGATGAAATAAATGCACCATTGGTAAAACGGAATAAAGTTCAAATGAATCAGGTTGACCAACAACAAATCAAATATCAAGAATTTTAAGATTTCGTATGTGATAATATTTGTTGTTAATGAAAAATAATATTTTACAATTTAATTATTTATTTTATGTATATCTTGTTAGCCACGGGAAAAAAAATTTGGTCACAGGAGTTATTAGCCACGGGAGAATTTGTGGCTAAAGATTAAATTTTTGCCACGTTATTGTTTTTTCCGTGGCTATCTGTTAGACAAAACTTGTTTTCCCGTTTTCCTAATTCACATACGATGTCGTTAATAAACTCTAAAGTTCTGCCAGTTGATCTGGCGCCTTCTCGTCCCCATTTTTATCGGAGATCGAGATGCTAATCTCAATCCAAAAGAATCATTCACAAATAAAATCAACAAACATGGATGAATTAAAACATTTCCTTTTCGATTCGATCTAGGTTTAGAGTAAAATGCGAGTTATCAATTGATCTGGCTCCTTATTTTCGTTCTTGTTTTTGTCAGACATCGTTGAAAATTAGTGTGAAGATTCATGTTTGATGTAGGTTTGATGGTTTAGGGTTTTCTTTATGAATTTTGAGATCGTAGAGATGGTATATAACAATAAAACCTATGGGGGAAAATAGGAAAGATGTGGTTAGCTGAAAGCAGGAGGTAATACCCAAATCGACTTGAGTAAATGGGGTTAGCTGAAAGCAGGAGGTAATTTTGTGTTTTATGCATTTGATTGTTTGTTTTTTCACTCTTCAATTAAATTATGATTATGGGTTTCTGGTAATGTTGTGTTTTATGTATTGGAATGTTTAATTTCGATTAAAGTTTGAATCTTTCATGACCTTTTGACAGTGCTATTCTGCTAAATTTGTTTTTTAATTAATTTCCTATCTGTTTCTAATAACGCTCTATTGGAGTAATTTAAATTACACTATATAATTGTGGATTGTGAATTGCAGGGAGATTCGTTCATTTACATCATCACATTCACAGGCTCGTCTCAACACAAGGGAAACTATTGACTTTAAAATGGCTTTCTTGTCTTCAGTGATTACACACTGGGGTGCCATCGCTGATTTCGTTTATCATATATTTGACACGTTCGGGCGACTTAAGGAGATGCAGAAGAGGTCAGAGATTTCTGGGTTGGGGGTTGCTTTAGTTGTAACGGGTGCAGTTGTGGGATTTTTTGCCTTCTACTTTCTCCTTACTTGGCTCGGCAGGTGGTAGGGGTGTTCATTCGCGGCTCGGTTAACCGAACCGCGAAATTAACCGGTTAACCGCTCAACCGGTTCGGCTAAATGACGAACCGTAACCGAACCGTTTGCTGCGGTTATTTTCGGTTCGGTGAACCGGTTCGGTTATACCGGTTAACCGAAACCGTTGCATTATCGGATTTTTTTTCCCAAATATAAACTTTGCTCTATTTTTTTTATCATTGACATATTTTAATGTTGAATATAGTAATACTCTACAAGATAAACATAATATAAAAATAATTATAGATAAAATAATAGGAAGAGTTAACTGTTGAACGTAAGACAACGTAATTCAATAATAGAATGGTGAATAGTGATTGAGGATGAGGGTGGTTGGGTGTCAGAATAAGGGTGAAATATAAGGTATGAGAGTTTGAGTGCAAAAATAAGGGTAATTATTAGTTTTTGGGCTAGCCAAATAATATTTTGTTATGGATAATAATGTCACGGTTCGGTTTCGGTTAACCGCGGTTATGAAAATCCGAACCGTAACCGAACCGTTCCTAAGTAAAACGAACCGGTTCGGTTAACCGAACCGTTTTTGTGTTTCGGTTCGGTTAACCGAACCTAAAAAAAATGCGGTTTTCGGTTTTTTCGGTTCGGTGTTTACGGTTCGGTTAATTATGAACACCCCTAGCAGGTGGTATCTGATATTGGAAATATTACAAAGTCAATTAGACTTTCCGTCTTGCTAGACTTTCCTAATTATAATATTGTATTTCCTTAACTAGATTAGGAAACATGGAACTCTATTATTAGTATAAATAGACATCTTGTATCTCAATTGTTATTATGCAATTTCTCAATAAAACATATTATTTACAATATGGTATCTCAATTGTTATTATGCAATTTCTCAATAAAACTTATCTTTCCAATAACAATTGAGATACAAGATGTCTATTTATACTAATAATAGAGTTCCATGTTTCCTAATCTAGTTAAGGAAATACAATATTATAATAGTAAGGAACTGTAGTAATTAGAAAAGTCTAGCAAGACGGAAAGTCTAATTGACTTTGGTAATATTTCCAATACGCTCCCGCAAGACGGACGATCGGAGAGCAAGTGCAGTCTTGGACAAGATGAGTTATGCCAAGGTGGTAGTTAGAAGGATGATGTGCTTGATAGCGTTGTGCTGAGCTCGCCAATATATTTTGGTGGGTGATCGAAAGGTGGTGGTCAAAGTTGATGATAGCATGGTAGCTAGGTTTTGGTGGCCTAAGGAGTTGTGGCCATGTTATGTTGATGGCTTGAAGGGTTGTAGCCATAATTATAGTGGTGAGTTTGTTTAAACTTTGTGGTGGCCGAAAGGGCTGTGGCCATGTTGTGTTGATGGCTCGAAGGGTTGTAGCCATAATTATAGTGGTGAGTTTTTTTAAACTTTGTGGTGGCCTAAAACGGTGGTGGCCTAAAACGGTGGTGGCCATAAACATAGTACTTGGTTTGATGCAATTCCCAAGGTGGTGGCAGCGGAAGGAGAGTCATAAGGCCGAACAAAGTCGGGCTTTGGATGGTGTCCGAACAAAGTCGGGCTTTGGATGGTGTCCGAACAAAGTCGGGTTTGGGTAGAAGGCGAACAAAGTCGGGTTTTGGGTGAAGGCCGAACAAAGTCGGGTTTTGAATAGAGTCCGAACAAAGTCGGGGTTTGGATAGAGTCCGAACAAAGTCGGGTTTTGGGTAAAGTCCGAACAAAGTCGGGTTTTGGGTGGGTGTTTTGACTTCCGGCCTAAGGATCTACTGCGAGGCGTTACCCTCTATCAGGAGCACAAGGCTCTGATACCATATTGGAAAGATAGGTTTTATTGAGAAATTGCATAATAATAATGAGATACAAGATATCTATTTATACTAATAATAGAGTTCCATGTTTCCTAATCTAGTTAAGGAAATACAATATTATAATAGTAAGGAACTGTAATAATTAGGAAAGTCTAGCAAGACGGAAAGTCTAATTGACTTTGGTAATATTTCCAATATCTGAAGCCTCGAGAGCCTCACCCTGAGCCTTAGAATTGCTTGCTGTGTTGTTGCTGTTCTTATACTACCTATAACTAGTTTTGAGACTTAAACTATGCTAAGTCTCTGTACGTAATTTGTTCCTCTTATGTTAAAGTCAAGAGACCGCTATATTGTCGAATTTGGCAAATGATGTTATGTTGCGATTCTAATAGTTAATGATGATCAGATGATGGAGTATTAATTAAACTTTTAACACATTTTTCTTGGATTTAATATGTACTAGGTAGAGCTGATCAAATGTCACAGGCCCGCTAGCCGGCCCGGCCCAGCCCGATTTTATTAGGGCTCGGGCCTTGATTTTAGGCCCAAAAAATCCCATAATTGGGCCCGAAGCCCATGACCCGAATTAAATAATTGGGCCGGGTTCGGGCCGACTCTAAGGCCCGAATTTTAGCTCGGCCCGACCCGAACATAAACAAAATTTTATTAGATTTAACAAATCAATTGGCATTTAGTTAATAATTTCTTGAGATGATAGGCAGAAAATTTTCATTTGTTAAAATTAGTATTATTCAAACAGTATTATACATGCATATTTTACTAGTTTATCATGTTAGGTTACGTTCATTTGTTGAAAAATTATCGTAACAATACTAAACATCAGCTAATCAAATTAAAGTAATCACTCGGTTCAATAGTCAAAGTAACAATATTGGAACCGGGAGTAATAATGAAAGTAATAGAACAACAACGGGAGTAGTGAAATTTTCAATATTAATGCGGCATTAGTGAAAGTATCAATTGTGAAATTTTCAATATTAATGCGGCATTAGTGAAAGTATCAATAATGTGGGAGTAGTGAAAGTAACAATAATTACGACGGGAGTAGTGAACGTGACAGTAGTTTTGACGAATGTAATAAAAGGAACAATACTAAAAATAAAAAAAAGTATATATGAATAATTAGCCGACCAATTGATTAAAGTAAAATATTAATAGTGGGAGTAATGAATTTTTTAATAATTTACTTTATTGTAATTTTAAGATATGTCATAAGAAAATATATCGATGATAAATTTATGAGTTATACAACTTTAAAGTATATTTAACTAAAATAAATTTTAATGATAAATATAGGTAGCCCGGGTGGAGCTGGACACCAATACTAGTTATATAATATTTACATTGAAATCCTTTGATCGGGTCTATCACTCAGCGTTGTCGATTAAAACTATATAATACGGAGTATAACTAATTTGTATAACTTTATTTAATTACATGGAAGTCCTTTCAGGATTTAATATATAGTATAGATATATAGTTGATGTATAGTTGAGATTATTTTGGGAGTGATGACAAGTCTGGATTTAAAAATGAAAGACACATACAAAAATGGGATTATCTTTGAGTATTCCCTATTATTTTTCCCTCAGAGTACTTTTACTTTTGTGTCTTTCACTCGGCTAAGGTTGTACGCATTATTTGAAAATTTTATGTCTTTCAATTATAATCTTCTATCAATGTTACACTCACTTGTGGCAATCAATTAATTAAATAGGTTGAATACATTTAGCATAAACTCCGAGTGTTTGAAAAAAATAAACAGGCTTTAATGCATAACCTCTAGCCTAACCACAAAGTCTTTGGGTATTAGCTATAAGTTAACAGTAAAGCTACTCAAAGTAGAAACAGAGGAGATGAAGGAGGAGAGGAGGGAGAAGGAGAGGGCGAGAGATGAAAGGATAAATTAATGAAGCGAAGGGAGATGAAAGAAAAATGAGGAAATCGGCGAGTGAGAGGGAGAGCTATATCAATCCGAAATGCCTTAAAACATTGTATAATCTAGCTTAACCAGAATATCTACTCTTTATGAAATTTGACTAAGGGCACCCTTTATTAGAGTTATGTGAAGAATCAAGAATAATTCTGACTCTCATGGTTCAGGCTGATAAATACTTTTGAACATATTCTAAGTATGTTGGGCCTGTATGTTCTTTTCTATTGTTGATTTCCTTAGAATCCTTTTGGTGAATTGTTCATAGGACGACAGTAATTTTGTTGAGATTAGTAATTGCTTGAAATGATACATGTGTTACCATACATCAACAAATATCCTTAATTGAAGTAAATGGAAAGACTTGAAATTATGGAAATGTACTGAATTCTTGTTAGTATGGTTTTTAAGTGCTTTTGAGAGTTTCACATGAATTGTGTTGACTTGGGGTTACTCATACATATGTAACTGCATGTCGGGCTGGCCAAGGTATGTTGTAGCTTACCCAGAGTACATAAGAAAGACGAGGATGATGAAGTTGATGTCGAAGCCATAATAAAATAATGGGAGAAAGAGATACCGAGACCAAGGATGCAAAATTGCGGTTAACAAATTTCACGTCTTTTAGTTAGAGAATTAATTGGTTTATACGGTAGCTATAGCATATGAACTATTACATTTTATGTAATTCAAACTTAGAGTTTGATTTCTGATGCCAAAATTTAAGGTTTTTTACACAATTATTAAAATCTTGGGCTTTTTTTTAATCTAATTACATCACGGGTCTGTAACAAATCGATTACAACCTTGATAAATGTGATTTAACCTTTTATCCGAGCGAAGTTTTGGGGATGATTATAGCTCAAAATTTGCATTTTGACCCCCTTTTTAATCATTCTCGCAAAAAAAAGTGGTATGAATTGCATGTGTTCTTTTGGTAGTGACTTTCGTGACCTTGCTAAGCCCAATGAATATAACTACTTTGGTGTAAATATCTTTGAAGAGGTTGGATTCCAATTACCTAAGAGGGGGACGGGATGAATTAGGTACTACTTAAAAATATTTAAACTTAATCGTTATTGATTAAAGAAAGTTGATTCTCATTGAGGGGAACAAGTATGTAGATACATCAAATGAATTGAGTTATCATGAGTGTATTACTTAATTAGAAAGTTGTTGTAAACTGAATGTGACAGTAAGTCTGACTGTTACTTGTTCATCTTAACAAATGAAGTTAAGGCTACAGAACGATACTGACGGTATTCAAAACTTGTTTTGATTAATGAAACTAAATGCGACAGTTGATCTGACTGTTACTCGTTCTTCTTAGCAAATGCAGTTAAGGCTACAGAACGAAGCTGACCGTATTCAGGAATGTTACTTTGAATAAAGTACGAAATACACAAGTAAAACAAATTGCAACGGAAATTAAATAAACGAGATATCAACACAATAGTTTTGAATTGGTTCGGCCAACTTTTTAAAGGCCTACGTCCAATCTTATTCTTATTCAATCAATTAATTGATCTACTACGACTACTTAATACCCCTACGTACAATAAAAAGAAACCAACAACCTACTCTGGTTGCGAAATGAACTCAAGACTACTCCGTCTTAAATTCGACTCTCTATCTTTGAAAGTTACAAGATCAAATTCCCTGACTTGTTCTTTGTAAAAGAAGCGAATGTGAACTCATTAAGATCTGACTATTCTAGATAGCATAGTGCAATACTTAAGGCAACAATTATGATGTCTGTAGTTTTTAAAGACTTTGAGGAATTTTTGCTTAGTTTAAAAGCTTGAAACTTTTGAAAACAATTTTGCAATGAAATGTGTTTCTTTTCTCTGGAAAGTCTTGGAGGAAATGAGTGAAGAAGGATCTCTATTTATAGAGGAAGAAGTGATTTCAAAATGATTAATAATGGCTTGAGAGAGTCAACTCTCAAGCATGTGAGCAAAAGAGATGTTCTTAGAAAAAGGGTTTTCACAAATGACAAAGCATCAAAGAAATGGAAAGGGAGATCTGCTCGAGAGAGTTTGTTACCTTCTGATTTTCCAAAGGTGAAAATCATAAGATGAGAAACACTTTAGGAGATAAGCCAAGTTTAGGTTTTTGTGAAGAAAAGATTGTCTATGCAATTTTAAGGAAGAATATTTTTCAAAAGATTCATTCTCATCCCTTTTCAAACTAGTTGTAAATCATTTCAAAGTAAATGAAATTCATTCCCAGGTATAAAATGATTAAAGCTTTGAAACTCAAAAGATTTAAAGAATGTCGGGCATGTGCAACAGTGGCGCTTACTGTTTCTGAACAAAGACAGATTCAGAGACAGATGAGGCAACAATTACAAGGACTGTTGCAGTAATAAGTATCATACTCCTCTATCTTTACAGCAAGATGACGCATTACAACTCAATTTCCTTGGGCATCAACACTTCATCAATCTTGATTTATTCTTGCTTGGAGATTCATATTTTCCCGAAAACTTAACTCAGAGGCGCATATTTATTTTTTGGTGAAAAATGTAAATAATATTACTCATCAAACCCAATTACAATATTTAGCCACATTAATTAATTAGGACATAAGGCCCCAAATTAACTCAATGTGCTCCATTCTTATTTCCTTAGCTTACTACACTATTAATTCTATTACAAATGCTCATCTTAATTTTCAAAACAATTCAACTAGGTGACACAATACTATGATCAGGAAGACAATGATTTCTAACCCACCACACATGGTAAATTAGTGCACAAATAGCAGCACCTATAATGTGCTTCCTCAACAGTGGCTTCACTCTTCTTCTAATCCACCAGACTGCAGTATCAGTAGCAGGAATGTCTATACCTAGCCATGAAGATACCAAGTGAAGGCATTCCTGACTATACCTGCAGCCAAAATACACATGCTGATGAGATTCATCTGCATTCTCACAAAGCAAACACGAACTATATCCAATAAACCCCCACCTGAGAAGCCTATCTCTAGTCCATAGCTGCCTTGAATGTATAGCCAACAGGCACATATTAATTAGGCATTTTATCATCAACAATCATAAGCTAACAATCTTAGGGTACGTCACGACTGCCATCATGACCTCGCTACGCTCAACTAATAGAACTAATTTAGTATATATATCTTCGGGTACGACGCGCGAAAGCGTGACGTACAACTAGTATGACAATAAATATGACACAGGAATGTGAACAAAGAGTTTTACACAAAATTATGGAGTAAGTTGTCACACACTGTGAGACAGTCTATATTTGTATAAAGAGACCCATAAATTGACGCAAAGAAACAACACTTTAGAATAGAGAAAATAAAGAAGTTTTTATCCTTTCTTTCTTCAATTTTAGTCTTTTAACATATGTAGAGTCTATTGATCGAATACGAAAGAGGGGGGGGGGGGGGGGTGAATTGAGTATTAAAAACTAGCCCCCTTTTTCGATTTAACATATGATAGGTTATTATTATTTGATCTTATGAATTAAAATCACTAATTAATTAATCAAAGTCATCGCGAATAACAAAAACGAAAGTAAGAATAAGAGAGAGGCACACGATTTGAAGTGGTTCAGTTTCACACGTGAAACCTACGTCCACTATTCTCGATTAATAATTTTAGTACCTTTCTACGGATTACAAAAATTACCAACCCACTCGTATAATCAACACTATGATTATAACTCAAGGTGAGTATCGCTAAATACTCTATACTATCTTACGCTAATAAGAAAGTACAATATAACTCCCACAAATTCCCGTTAAAGAATTGTAAGCTTATAATGATGTACTATTATCCAATAACGTATTTCACTCAAGCGATTGATAATAATTGATGCACGACTCTTTTAAAAACAAACTCTAAAAATAATAAATATTTGCTCAAAGGTTTGCTTTAAAACGATTTTGGAAAATCAATACACTAAGTATATGTGCCGTGATGTTCTTGTGTGTATTTCGTGTATTTTACAAATTGTATGTGAATGAGTATTTATAGTAGAAGAATTATAGTAGATCTAAAACCCTAGTATAATATTCAATAAAGATACTTGTCTTATCATAAAATAATATTTGCTTATCTTTTAGAAATATCTTTATCTCAAAATATTATTTGGTTTATCTTATAGAAATATATTTATCTTAATATCTCAAAATATTGTTGTAAAGATATAGTAGAATCCTAGATTAGGCAAACTAAGGAAACAACCTATGGAGGCCGGATTCCTAGCTCACGAAACCCTAGGAGCACGAATCCCTAGGTGGCACAAACTAGGTTTTCACGAAACCCTAGATGGCTCAACCACTAGGTGGGCTAATTAGGTTAACAACAAATTGAGATAGAATATATTGGAAACCCTAGGTAGCATGACAACCCATAAGTTGTATTACTAACCAATAGAATCTCATAAATAGAATCTCTATTAAAATAATTGATAAATATAAAAATACTCTTTCACTTTTGAAAACATTTCAAAACATTTTATTTCCAAAATCATGCATCAATATTTTATCATCCAAAATCATAGACTAAAGCTATAATTTTGAACATAAAATCTCTCGAATGGAATAGTTACCGAATGACGACCTATACTATCTAATATTCACAAAGATCTTCAGTATACGAATCATCTCTTCATCTTGATCACAAAGACCCTCCATCTCGAGTCTTGTGTTGTTTTATGTAGATCTTGTTTGAAGCGATTTTCTTTAAAGTTATGCCTGGTTAGCTATAACTTCCATGTTCACTTCCAAAGTTATTCCTGAAGTTGTTATAACTTTGTCTCACAAACTTTATCAAAGCTATGCCTAACTTTGATCTTTCTTCTCATAATTGTTGCTAGCTATAATAAGACTAAAGCACACAATTACACGCATATGATATATCGAGTAAAACATATTATCACAAAAACATATGTCATTATCAAAACTATCAAATTGGTCCAACAACATAGATATAAAATTTAAAATATTACTATAGTTTGTTTATTTTATTTTTCTCTATAAATAGAGATCAATATTGATAACATTTAGAGAGATTTTTTTTAAAGCAAAATATTAAAAGAGTTAGAGATGATGAAGAGGGTAAATCATTGTTGGAAGAAGGTATTTGAGAAGTCGAGGAATAATGAGGTGGATGAGGTGGATGAGTGAGAATTGATGAGAGAGAGTGGGATGAGGAAGAGATTAAAACATGGTTGGAGATGGTCTTAGTACCCTTAGCTTTTTAATATGCCACATGACAGTGATCACCCCTACAAATCAAGATATATGCTAAAATTAAGTTTTGTTGCTCAAAATACTAGTCACAAATTCCAAAATTTCAAAGCAAAATCTAAAAAAAATAGAGAAACATAAAAAAAACTTCTTAAGTATCTTATCTGAATAATTTCTGAACATAAAACTATAAGGGTTTGATTATAATTAAAATGAAAAAAATAATCAATTATATAGATGATAAAGTGTCAACTTCACTCTTTTGACACATTATCATCTTTCCATTTTATATGCTACTAATAACATGTTTTAATGTTTAATATAAAAATATAATATATTTTTTTTAAACTTTCTACTTTTATTTTTTCCATATATATTCCTCTCTTAAAAAAAATCATGCAATTGCATGGGTTCTAAACTAGTATGTGTAATTTGTTAGGGTGCAAACACATGTCCCATATTGGTATAATAAAGATGAAATAAGATCTTTATATATAAGTGTCTACAAATATATGAGGCCTTTTGGGAAGGAGCCCAAGAGTAAATCTGTGAGGGCTTGGTCCAAAGCGGACAATATCTTACTATTATGGACCGTGGACACCGACGCAGCAGAGGCCCAACGGAAGGTATTCACGCTTCCGCACAACAAGTGGTATCAGAGCCCATGGTTCAACTTGGGCTAGACGCAATAAAAAAGCATCAGGCCCAAGACTTGAAGGGTGCCTTACATTATAAGGCGTGGAACTCGATCCTAATAGCTCGATGGAGAGCTAATATGTTCGCGAAGGCGACAACACCGGATTCGGACCAGTCCAGGGGATATTGGATGCAGAAGAGTTTGGTACGCAAGTGTAGTACAAGTTTCGTGAAGGGACTGATGAACCCTAGGGAGACACATGGTCTGTCGGTTAAGGGGAGGTTATCAAGACTTGGTGATGCTAAGGGTGTCTAGAAGTTGGGGCTGTAAGTTGTGGGGAGGTTCTCCATAGAGGTCAAGACTCGAGTCAAGATTATTGTACTTGGTTTGAGGGGAGGATTGTTAGGGTACAAACTCATGACCCATATCGGTATTATAAAGATGAAATAAGATCTTTATAAGTATCCACAAATATAATAGTATGAGGCCTTTTGGGAAGGAGCTTATTACTATTTATCATTTTGTAGAAAACAATTTAATTAAATTTATCTCTCCATTCATTTTATTAAATGTTTTAAGATGTTGTAAATAAATTAAGAAAATCTTAGTATTTAGTGACATGCATTTATTATCTTTGAAAATATACCAAGTATTTTACCGGATTGTAAAACATCGACGACGTTTTAGGAAACATCGACGACGTTTATCATAAAAAAGACGATACTTGCCCTATCCTTTCTCTCTCTAAAACAAAAACTCTCTCAAATTCAAAACCCACAAACACACTCACCTCACCCTCTCCCACACCCCCTCCGCCACCACTGCCACCAGTCGCCCGCCGTCCCGCCCCCCGCCGTCCCCCACCACCGTGACCTGCCGCCCCCTGCCGTCCCCCACCGGTATGTTTTTCTCCAATTTTTTTGTTTGTTTTGTAGATCTAGTTATATTGTTCTAGTTTAATTTGTTAGAATTTGTTTGTTGTTAGTTAGTTTTTGTTTTAATTAAACTTGTAGTTATTAGGTTGTTGTTTGTATGAGATTGTTTTTGGTTTAATTAAAGTTGTTGTAATTTGTTTGTTCTTAGTTTTTAATTATTTCAAAGTATTTAGTTTGTTTTCATGTTAGATTTGTTGTAAAATCTTGTAGTTGTTTAGTTTTATTTGTTTGTTGTTAGTAATTTGTTGTTTAGATTTGTATGAATAATAGGTATAAAGATAGAAATAATCAAATTTTTTTCTGAGTTTTTCATCCCTCTATGGTGAAATTTGGAGGAAAAAAAATTTCCCCCATGGTTGGACAACCAAATCACACGTCCAACCATAGGGGAAAAAAATTTTCCCCCAAGTCCCACCATGGTGGGACGTGTGATTTGGTTGTCCACCCATGGTAGGATTTCCAGAAATTTAATCCTACCATGGATGGTTTCCAAAAAAAAAAAATTCGCCCATGGTTTGAATTTTTTGATTGGAATTCCGTCCATGGTTTCCCAAAAAAAAAAATTTATAATTTGTTAATTAAGTTGATTAAATTAATTTGTTCGATGATAATATGTTTTTGGGATATTATTAACGCTTATTTGAATGTTTTAATTGTGTAATGCAGATGGGAGATCTAATCGTACGGTGAACCGTAGAGTCACGGCTTCAAAGCGTCGTGTTATTTTTCGGTGTAGTAGATCTAATCCTGTTAGTAGCGGTGTTTTAGAGATGGAGAGGTCGGAGGAGGTAGGAGGCAGTGTTCCTCAGATTGGTCAGGGTTACGAGGAAGCGGAAGACGATTATAGGGAAGATGAGATTGTTGACGAGCGTTTGGTGGACTCCGAGTCTGAGGGCGAGGAGGATATTGTTCAGCGGTCCGTACCTTTATCGAGATCGGAGGTACCGTTGTCTCAGAGGTTAGCTCGGGACTCCTTTGGTCGCTATTCTAGGTTGGATGATGGTTCGCAGAGGGAGCCGCGGAAGAAGCCGCGAAGCGATAGTGATTGGCTCCTTAGAGCCCCAGTTTCTGGTGGGCCCCGTAACATTTCGGTGTTACGCAGTTTTGGGGGGCATGTGGCATATAGTAGTTGGACCGAGATCGAGGAGGCTAGGTCCTTTATTAAGTGTTACGAGAGGCTGAGTTATGTGGATGAGTTAGGGAGCATGGAGGTGACGGCTGATGTTGTTAGGAGGTTTCAGTTGACTGGGTTGACGATGTGCTGCACGACAGCTTTGGATGAGAACCTTCTGAGCGCTTTCATAGAGAGGTGGCAGCCGGATACCAACACTTTTCATATGCCTTTCGGGGAGATCACCATTACGCTTTACGATGTGGAGGAGATTCTTGGGATCCGGCCTACTGGTAGTGGCACATTTTTTTGGCAAACCTCCCGAGAGGTGGCACCACCGTTATATAAGGGTGGTGGTTTGTTGGTGTCAGCTTTGAGGGCTCATATCAAGGAAGGGACTGAGCATGACTCCCTCCGTGCTTATTTGTTATTGTTGTTGGGACAGACTTTGTTTGTGGACAAGTCTGGTGATAGGGTGTCAGCTCAGTTGTTACCCTTACTTGATGATCTGGATCTGGTTGGATAGTATGCTTGGGGTGCCGCTTGTTTGACATATCTGTACCGGCAGCTAGGCATGGCATCGCGACGGGAGGCTCGCGGTGTTAGTAGGTGTCTGCCCTTATTGCAGGCATGGATTTACGAGTACTTCCCCTAGTGTCGGCCACACGGGGGAGATTATTTGGAGGGCAGGCCACGGGTGGATGCTTGGAGGCACGTTCCTCGGTTTAAGGGCGACCTTGACCATTTTCAGATGTGGCGTGTTAGGTTGGACGGGTTTAGCAGGGAGCAGGTTAGATGGACGCCTTATTGGACGTGTATGCCGAGTTCTGCGAGATATTCTCGCTATTCCGGCTATATTCGATATCAGTCCATTGTTGAGCTGTACCAGCCTGATCGGTGCATGCGCCAGTTTGGGTACATTCAGACTATCCCGATGCTTATGCCTATCCCATGTACCGAGTGCCGTCCAGCGAAGAACGGTTATAATGTGGAGTTTGGCCAAGAGCCCGATACGATGTGGGGCCACGAGACTTCCTTGGTGAACTTCAAGAGTCGGTCTCGACGAGCTACGATGCCTTTCGATGTATCTCGAGACTATGAGAGATGGTACGATGATATTTCTCACCGATTCTTTTTTCCACCTTCGGATCGTCTTGAGTTTATGTGTCCACCTTTCCATGCTGAGCCAGAGGTAGCCCTTGCACTTAGTCGGCAGTTCTCAGATGTCTATCGTTTACCTACTCCGAAGATGCAGCAGCAGCAGTTAGATATTTTGTTTAGTCAGATGAGCATGTACTACGACACCCATGATCAGGGTAACTAGTACCGGATATTTATGCATTGTATTTAGTTTATTTGGTTTTTATGTAGTATTGACTTATCTTTTATTTAATTAGTTATTTGTTTTTATTGGTTTGTTGATTTATTTACTTTTATTTATATTATTGTTGTATTGGCCACAACATGAAAACCCTAAAATTTTGTCTATTTAAACCTTTTACCCATCAAATTATTTCCACACAACTCACTATCTTCTCTCTACTCTTAAAATATATTACTCCTCTTATACTACACTTTAATCATGGTGATGACTAACATACAACTAGTGAATTATTATCAAAATAAAATTAACGAGATAGTTAACGAGTTTCCCTTACTATTCGACCGCCTTATGATTTTGTTGAATAATCATGTACTTAATAATTTCATTAGTCGTGGCAATCCTCCCCTATCTTCGCTTCAACTAATGCATGGACCTATTTACGGTCTCAACAACCCTTCCATTCATCCTAGGAACGTAACAGAAGGTATGGTTACTTTTAATCTATTGTCTAATTTTTCCATTCAAAAAAAATTGCAGAAATTATTATGATGTTTAATTTTTGTATTTTCAGAAACTGTCATCTTGAAGCGATATGAGTGGGAGAAAGTGAGGTTGGAGATAGTTGAACTGTTTAAGAGGTGTTTGACAATTGTCCCATATAGGACCTTACACTCTCTATGTGAAGGGGACGGCCGGATGTTCGTTGGGCCATTTCAGAGTCTTAAAACCTTTGAAATGTATGTAACTCACGTAGAGGAGGAGTTTTATAGGCCTAATGGTTCTTCATCCGAAGGATATTCAACTGATTAAGTGTTAACGAAATGTATTTAACGCTGATTAATTGTTGGTTCTGCAAAAAATCGTTGTAATATTTATCAGTTTTTAATTAATGAATAAAGTTGTCAGTTGATTTGTCACATCATGCTCAGAACTTTATTAAAGACGGTAGGGGAAACAAAGACAGGTAGGGGAAACAAAGACAGGTGCAAGAATGTCCGACAACCGCCTCAAAATCCACGTGTAGGAATCCTCGGACTCCGTAGAAACAAGTGCACAACCAATTAGGAACGAATTCCCGGTCGGGGTAACACCGACAATCTCAACCAGTGGATTCTTGTAGGTGTTTGTCTTGTAAGTAGAATCAATGAGCACAACATAATGATAGGCTCGGAAAAGCTGCACGGCTACGGGATGTGCCATGAATATATGAGAGATCTGTCGTGTCTCGGGATCGGTCTCATGCCACATCAAATAATGTGCTTCAACCGCAAGAGCAAACATTTGTTGTGCCGTGTTCCTTCCACCCCTAAATTCCCGCCTCAGTTTCTTCGTCTCGTTATATATCTGATTGTTTAATTTGACGGTTGAGGTTTAGCCGGCATTCTTTGGTGAAGAGCGTTCTTTATGTCTTTTGGAAGCACACCGGCCTTAACCTGTTGCCTCACATACGCTTTCTCCTCGTCATCCAAAGCCGCAAAATGACGATCACCATCCTTGTAAACCACTTCCTCGTGATTGTGAAACCCTTTACCCTCGGCGGTGATTATGTTCCAAACTGCACCGTTATCGTCACCTATCCGAGGGTAGTTCTGCACGGCTCGGATACGGAAAGTGCATCCACACTTATTCGACCTACGACGCTTCTCAGGATCATCAATTGGAGGAGGTTTACCATACCTTGAACATCTAAAGTAAGATGCCAACAACCCGTCTTTTCTTCTGTTTTTTGGCCCATTATTTGCTTTAACCAAAGCAAAACCATGATCCATTGAAATCCTACTCGCCCAATTAAAGGCATCATCGCGGGTAAGAAAATCTAACGTCGTATCAAAAAACCGATTGTAATCGGTGTTATTATTCCCAAACTCCTCAAACGAGTCCTGTTCAATGCAAATACGGCGCTAATTAGACTTTAAATAATTAACATATATTAATAAATCTTGATATAAATACGTAAAATGTTAATAATCGTGGTTATAAAAAACCGATATCATCTCACCATGGTAAGCCAAAAAAACGGAGTTACATAACCATGGTCAGACAATAAAAGGAATGTCATGGACCATGGCCAGACAACCATTCCACACGTCTGACCATGGTGGGACGTGTGAAATGGATGTCTAGCCATGGTCCATGACATTCAGTTCTTCATCTGACCATGGTATTTTTCCTAATTATTTTTGAAAAAACCGCAATTGAATTTTAATTAACTAAGACGTTACGTAAATCAATTAAGTTAGATAAGTATAAACAAACAATTAAAGGATTCCGGGAAAAAAAAATTGACAAACGTAAAATTTGATTAATATGTGAACATACCGAAGAGGAATCGTCCGCCATGATAATCGATTTAGGAAAATTGTTGTTGATGGATTTAGTCAAATTGTTGTTCTTGTACGATTTTAATTTTTTTTAGTTCAATTTAGTTGTTTTGATTTTAGGAGAATTAGAGAAGAGAGAGATAAGAGAGATAGAGAGTATAAGTCAATAAGGGCAATTTCGTCTTTTTTATGAAAACCGTCGTCGATGTTTCCTAAAACGTCATCGATGTTTACCAGGCGCCTTTTTTAAATATGCACAATCACATGAGGTTAGTCCCAAACTCCCAAGGGCTAACAGGAATCCTTGTTCCAAACTAAGGAATTGGTGAAGTTGAGTAACATTTTTTTAAATAAAAGTCCTTCAAACTTAATCTATTAGCGAGGTAACAATCCTTTATAAAAAAAAAGAAGTCATAACTTATCGTTGGATACTTGGATTAATATTAGTATAATAGATTTCTTAATTCAAGTACTCCGGTGTCCTAATTACGTCTCTAACTACCAGGATTTAGGGTTTGCTTGGATTGCATGAAATAATTTTGGGGTAAATTTCAAGTGGGAGATCATTACTAGGGGAGATAATTAGTTGAGTAATGAGTTCCTTTAATAAGTTTGACATGTAAAGTAATGATTACTAATGTAATATTTTACCTCATTAATAGTTACTCTCTAGGTAACACGAAAACAGACACGGACACGACACGGACACGTGATACGGTATCTCGTGAAATTTAGGACACGGGACACGGCAGTTAAATTTAATAAAATATATATTTTATAGTTATAAATAATGTACAATTTTATTTTTATATTGGTATTTGATATTAAATGTAAATAATTGAATGTAAAATTTGACTTATATTATAATTTATTCTCATTTCACATTCAACTCATCTTCTATTCAATCTCTTTTAGTTTTTCAACCTCTCATTCCTTATTTATAGGTATCTGTGTGTCCGTGTGTCTGACACGGTGTCCAACACGGGACGACTAGTTAGGAGGAGTGTCCGTGCTACCTAGGTTACTCTTACGCCAAACATAAAAACAATATTTTAAACGATACTCCCTTATTCATTCCCATCCTTTTAACCTCCATCCAAATAAGTCCTTAGTAACACAAAAGTGGTTCTTACTTGATGTTCGATCACGCTACTGTGCTGATGTTCGATCACGCTTCCAATTGAATACTTGATCTTGACACCCTCACAGGTAAGGTAACGTCCATTCCATAATCGGATATTTGAGGATGTGGTACACTAACCCAACATCGACCCTGAATAATTAATTTGAGCTCCACAGTTTTGTTTATGGCCAAATCTTTAGCCATTGAATAAAGCGTCGCGTCTTTGAGGTTGGAAGCCCTAATGCTCATGTCCGATTCAACCGTCTTACGTTCTTCAGACATTGCGTAGAAAGTTTCCATCTTTGTTGAGGAAAGGAACTCATCACCATACTTAATTGCCGCTAGAAGAGGTTCCATCCTTTTTAGTTTTTCATCTTGGTTCGTAAAGCTAAGCGTTAGCTTCAGGTCTGCTGACACGTAATTTGGAATATTAGAAGTTGAATTGTTAGAGATTGTCATGGAAGCTATGTCTTGTGAGATGAGCTCGGTATCGAAACAAGGATTATCCGGTCCCGAATTTGTGAGTAGTAATAAAAGACCCATGTACATCGGTGCTAACACGAAAAGTAAACAACAACCAAAAGCTACAGGAACGCATAAAAAATAGCTGTCGGTGCCGCGGCTATTGTTGTTCACTCGTTGAGTTTCGTTACCGGATTGGTATTGGCGTCTGACTCCATCCCTTGACTCGGTACCCATACCAATCTGTGACTTCTTCATGGAAACAAGAGGACAGTATATATGACAAATATAATTGAGGATTGTTAATTTGTAGTATTATTATTATTGACAATGAATGTATTTATACTAATACGTACTACCGACTTAGAATGTTATTAGGAAATATGTTAGCATTAGTCTTATGGGCTTAAGTTTTATGGCAAGTTGGGCATTGCAAATCCGCATGCTCCCACTTGAGGGGGGTGTTAGCATTAGTCTTATGGGCTTAAGTTTTATGTTGTGTGGCCCATATTATGTAATATAAATACATATGGTTGATGAATAATAAACACAAGATTATTCCCAATAAAATACAAGGGCGATTCCTTGATTAGTTTAATAATTAGGAAAACCTACATATGGATATTTTAGTATAATATATAATATCTTTTGTATTAATATTCTCGAGTTAACTACACATCAAGGACCCAAAGTAATAATAGAGAGGACCTAAACTATAAAAGGGGAGATATAAGTAGACCTGACAAAAGTAACCCGATCCGATTGAGCCGATCCGAGATTTGAAATTGACCCGAACAACAACACCCGAATGTGACCCAAACCCGATTTAACTCGACCCGACCCGAACATTACCCGGGCTTTCTTAACCCACTGACCCGATCACCCGAAAATAACCCGATCCAAAACAACTCAACATGAAAATAACCCGACAAAATATAACTTTTAATAAACTGAAACGACTTAAAATGACCTTTTGTCTCTTATTCTTTGATCGCAAATGACCCGGCCCGAAATAACCCGCCCCGGTTGACCCGAAATGGACCCAAGAACAAACCCGAAATGACCCGATCCAACCCGAATTAACTCGAAATCAACGAGAGACACGAACTAACCCGACCCGAAACCGATCCAATTAACCCGTTTAATAGGTCTAGATTTAAGGACCTCATTTGCTTTTCCGTCAACTTCTACGTTAGTTTGCTGATTCCTTCCAAAAAAATTTTTGACTATCATTTTAAAAACTAAAAAAACTAGAGTTGGCGAATAGTGACCCGACCCGATAACACGACACGAACTCGACATGAATTTAGCGGATTTTGGTTGAAACATTTTGACTCATTTAAGTAATTCGGTTGACACGAACGTTAAAGAGCTCGGGTTAGACGAATAGCCCATTTAATCAAAGTGGGTTGTAATTAAGTTGGATTGAGTTATTAAGTTATTTAACCAATATGATCATATGACTATATCATATATGGAGTTAGACCAAACTAAAGAAATATTTAAACGAGGTGTTGAAATCATACATTCGGGTTAAATAGGTTATTAGTTGGGTTGAGTAAGATGAAATTGAACTATCATCATTCTATATAATTAAAACAAAAACTTTTCGAGCGATTATAGAGAGTCCAGCAACTGCGAAAGACTTTCGAGCTCACACATTAAAAGTTGAAATTCCAAACGGTATTAGAGAGTCCATATATCATGAAATACTACACAAAAAATTATACAATACAACTTACTTAAAACACTTAAACACTAGGTAAAATTTAAAATAATATAATAATCTATGTATTAGTCTCATTGAAAGTTGAAATTTCTCGAGATATTAGAGTGTTTGCGAAGTACTTAATGTTAAAGACTCTATTCAACGCCTAACAAACGCCTAACAAATTAGTATTGCGCGCGCACTCTCTCTCTCTATATATAATATCTCATATAAATCAAATGTTCTTTCATCAATTCATCAAACCATCTACGTTTTCTTATTATACCTAGACCTATTTTGCATACTTCTCTTATTGATTTGCTCTGTGATGAGTAATATGTATTTTATTACTTCGTAATTGTTTGGTTCTTGACCTTATTATTGGCTTCAAATTCTAATTTATTTATTTTTTATTTCAGATGAATGTTGCTTGATGATGCGTGGTGCGACCATGGTTAAGGGATGAGCAAGATTTTTTATAGAGTATAATTGCTTGGTTTATTATTGATTTATTGTGAGTAGTAATTATATTATTAACCTTGCCCATATTAGATGAAGAGTATGAAATCATCTTCCTTATGGACTAAGATTTTACTCTGTATTTATTTTAGTTTTATAGATTACGAATATTATTAGGAATATGAGTATAACTATTATTAGGAGTAACTCTATCTTAAACCAACAAGTCTTTGCTGCAGCAAATTAATTATCCAATATAACATCAGAAAAAAGTAAAATCATGGTGATTAACAAACAAAATTAGAGATTAATAAGTGATACTACATTGGAGAAACATGTTTATCAGATAGCAATAAAGAGCAACTATTTTTTTCCCGCAAGTCTTGCTTAAGACGGACACTATCCGTCTTAAAACGGGTAAAATACTAACACATGATGGTAATAAACAGAATTTTTGGTATTTTCTAGGCAACATGTAGGGTGATTTAAATGAGTGATAGATGAACGTTAGTTTCATGCTTTAAGAATGAGTATGTATGCATACATGCATCGGTAAATAGCATGTCGATGTATCACCCAATTCGTCTTTTAAAGTAGTGTTTCTTCTCAATTCTCATTAAGATTTGTCTCTTTGTGATTAACAACCATGCATCGTCCGAATATTATTCACCCACGAAGTGTACTCATATATAGGCCTTCCTCTAAGCCCTTTCGATATGAGTCCCTTATTTCCTCCTTAGGAGCGAATCTCTTCTTGAAAGCCTTCGACAAACTAAAATGTAAAATTCGAAAATCCAGTAAAGTGAATGGCTTCTTTATATTTTTCACCAAGGTACTTTTTGACCTATTGATAGATAGGCAAGCCTACAATATTGGAAGTGGGAGTCGTCAAAAAGAATCCTGGAAACGGAGGGCTAACTATCTGCTTTCCTTTATGAAATTAAATAAATAGAATCTAGGTGAGAGAAAGAAAAAAAAGGAATATAAATATAAAAGATATGTGGAAGTCGGTCTTATATGGAAAAGTTTGTAAAATGAAGTACTCTTTTACATAATTTTGTTTAAGAAAACCTTATTAACAGAAAAATAACCGGTAAGTAGTCACAGAGTAATTATATAATAATTTATTTCGAGTGATTATAGAGCCCAATAATCTTAAACCATTTTCGATAACTTTAGTGCCATATATAAATCTACCTTATATTAAAACATGAACATTTTCTGCAAATCTATGAAAGCACATCATTAGAAGCTCTTTTTTTTTCCTTTTCAAATTGAAAATCACCAAAATAATTTAGCCAGACTTTTTAATTACGGAATTTTTTAGAAACTAAGTAAACGTTTTTTTGTACTTCTTAAAAACTGGAAAAAAAAAACAATGATATTGATGGTGCAAAATCATGATGATGTAACAGTTTAAACACAATAAATTATTAATAATGCATATATATTTAAACTATATAAAAATAGAAAATCCAAATTTCTAGCCAATGTAAACTAACGTAAAATATTGATTGAGGCAGTACTATAGACAAACTCTAATATTCTTGAATCAATCTATAAAGTCTGGATGTATTTCATTATGTTAGATATACTATTAATTTTTTAGCTATTTAAAAATATATATAGTAGTTTATAAAACGTGGAGACTATTATATGGATGTAATTTTGCAGTTTTGCATCAAGTTATTAATCTCTATCTAATATGAAGTATTACTAATTTAATTCTTACGTTAACAGATATACGTTTGTAAAAATATTGCAAGCTCGATCTTCGATTGTTATATACTGATAATATATTTAGTATTACACCAAATTTACATTATAATCATTTTCAAGGATAATACACAAGGATAGATGAAGAATTAGAAAAAATTACAAATTAAAAACAATTCCGTGCAGAGCATGGGCGTTCCAACTATATATAATTAAAATAGAAACTTTTCGAGCGAGATTAGAGAGCCTAACAATTGTAAATGATTTTCAAGCTCCACATTAAAAGTTGAAGTTTCAAAATTAAAAAACTTATAGTATAAGTATAATTACTTAGCTTTTTAAATGGGCAAGTAGTATAAAATAATACTCTGTAATCCGTAATAGAGATAATAATAGAGATAATAGTGATGGTAATAATAAATATAGCCAAAACGTTTACGGTCAATAAAACATGTGATAGTATTTGGTAGTTTGGTTAATAGTCTGACACTACCTCTCTACGCATGACTTGACGATTTAGAGGTTCTAACAAACTGTAAATCTAATAAGGACTCCCATGATTAAGTATGTATTTGACTTTTTTTGTTAATATGTATTATTGGCTCTAATTATTGTTAGTTTGTGTTTACTTTAGCGAGGTTGTGGTTTTGTAAAAGAATTCTCATATCAATAGTCTTTGGTATACTTCGTATCTAATCTTTTGTTGTGATTCGAGTGTAGAGTATGTAGTAGATTAGGTCTTCTTAAGCACCTGTTACCGGATAAGTTTTAGAGTAAGTCTTGGCGAAGACGATTATATTTTGTCTTAAACTTAAAAATGGGTAAATGTGACAATGTGACCCATTCGAACCAAAACGTAACCGATTTTTTTTTAAGCTAACGACTTGCTTATGTCACCAGCCACAAACAGAGACTAAAGCAACTAACCAAGTACTGGATTTAAAGCTATTATACTCCTTTGTACGGGTAAATGGACAACTGTATGAACCGATGAACTTACCAGTCTTGATAGTTACAAAGGACGATGCTACCACATCGAGCCTTATGTTCATTTGTGCCTCTCATCGTAGAGGAGTTTGAGGCACTACACAACAACAAAAAAGAGGGTGATCACTACTTTTGTTCGCAAAATTACAAGTATTCACGGAAAACATAAACATAATTAAGTATATCGGAATTAATTAGAGATAATTATAAAAAGGTTCGTGCGTAGCACGTGCGTAGCACGTAGCACGGGTATTCCACCTAGTTATATAGAATAGATAGAATGAACGATGAATGATGATTGATAGATAGATAGATAGATTAAATAATGACTTGACCCATATTCTATAAAAAAAAAACTATAAATCTTTGTTATGTGTAGTGACAAAAGATAAAATTTTTGAATAATTTTATAAATTTAAATCATTAGCTTTATGATATAATTTTTTTTCATTAAAATACATTTTAACTCATTACTAAATATGCTTGATTAATTTTCAGTTTCAACTTCATTTTATCAAATCAATGTACAATGAGGAAAAATGTGCATGTATGTAACAACCCGAAAAGTACCCTATTTTTCTTGTGAAAATATTTTACGGATACTTTTCAGCCTGTTTAAGTTTTAAAGTGGAATTAATTGTTTCCAGTCGAA
>JAIUZE010071600.1:0-27362 GCA_022085475.1 Heliosperma pusillum | reverse complement strand
GAATACGATTAGAAGCTTAGGAATCATGTTATGATTTATGATGGTTGTTGTTTGATGATTGTTGATGATGAATATTGCTTGTTGATAATTATTAGAAGTGAATTAGGAGAATTGAAAATGATAGGATTGGTGTTGGTGGTTCTCGGGTAGAATGGGGTTCCTGGCCGAAGGACCGGCAGCCGGTCTAGTGCCCGGCTGGCAATTTCCTGCACCGACCCTTTTTTGTAGAATGATCATAACTTCTTCGTTACTTGCTTTTTTTGAGCTTGTGACCACTCGTTGGAACCGTAAGAGGATAAGCTATCACCTCGACTTGGAATTTCTGCATTTCCATATCTAGAACTCTAGTTATGACCGTTTGAAGTAGACCCTTGTTTTGATAGTTTCCAAACTTGTGATTTTTGTGATTTTTAGTGTTGTGCTCCGAGCCGGGGTACCGGCCGCCTCCCTCCACCCCGGCCTGGAATACATCAGGAAGTGAAGTTGGATTTTTGGTGTTGTGCTCTGTGCCGGTCTACCGGCCGCCGGTCTACTGACCGGCCTAGACTACATTTCTCTGTTTTTGTGATTTTTGGATTTTTGCCCTGTGTTCTGAGCCGGCCTACCGGCCGCCGGTCTGTTGCCCGGCCTGGAACACGGCTGTATGCATTTCCTTTATTTTCTAAAACTCGTAATTTATATTAGTTCGCATGATCGGTTTATCATATAATTTTACGTAATGTATTATAATATTCATGGTTTGGATATATGATATCTCTTTCGCATGTATCACATGTTTTGTGACGGTTTTCGATATGTTCCCACTTTGAGTCGGTTTTTACAAATGAGTCGGTTTGAGCACTATTTTGTATTGTGCTTTTTATTCTCATTCCCTTGGCTACCTTCCCGTTCGTAAGGCTGGAATGTCGGAACGGAGAGGTATCCTACTGCTTAATTGCATGTGTTAGTGGGCATAAGACGACGTTGTTGGGAGTTGAACGCTATGCGTTGATCGACCCGGCCATCAAATGTTGTATACTTGCGAGGTGGTGTTATTTGCATGTAGCGTACCGCTTGTTATGAGGCTTGAGCTGTTTTTCCGCCTCTTTCCTGAATTGATCTACCGAATTTGGGGTACTCGGCATATATATTGTAAGCCCGAGTCTTGGATGCGAAACGTTTATCGCATGTCGAATCGGAAAACGTAATTCCGAGATCCTGGCCAGGTTTAGACTAGGACCGTATTATTATCGTCGTGCTACCAGGAGGAAAATAGTCTACATAGGCGAAATGTAAGCATCGCTTATGAGTTCAGGGAAATGTGATCCCGTGGATGCCTTTTAATCATACTTACCATGTACACGATGCTAGTGCGTTTCATTTACCGTGAGAGTTGTCGTCTTGTGTCGTCTTTGAATGCGTTATTTCATGATATTGTTCATGGTCATTGCATGATTGGGCACCGTCAATGTCTTGGTTCGTGAATGGATGATAATATGTTGGATTTATTGTGATCATCGCATGACTTGACTTGGTTTGTCTGTCGAGTCTCAATCTTATCAATCTTATACCGCTAACGGTGAGCTGCAAGCCCTAGTGAGCGTATTCGGTTGCCTAAGAGTGTCTTCCCCGAGTCTTTGAATAACATGATGGTTTCGGATTTGATTTCTACATGATCTTATCATTATATATTGGATTGCCTATCTATTCTTATCGTAACTCACATGTATATCTATATATGCATGATTTTACTTTTGTATTTCCTTATATGTACGTTTAATGTTATATGGCTGGGAGAACCCGGAGTTACTCCCCACTGATTGTGGTGTTCATGTTTTTCATGAATGAACAGGTTGCTTGCATGGATGGCTTTTTGCTTATGCTATTTTGGGTTCGGGTGTGAGCTAGCGGGCGTTGTCCCTGGATGAAACACCTCTAGACTTTGTTTAGCTAGTTGCTAATTACTTTGTCTTTTGTTAACACTTTGAGAGACTACGTCTCTTGTGGTATTTTTATTTAGTTTGTAATATTTTTGACACTCCTCGTATTTTTCTATCTTGCATGTATAAAGGTTTTTAAAATACCGTATTTTCCGCTATATAATTCACATGCTTGTATGTTTTATATTTCCGCATTCGCGAGGGTTGTCACCTTTCAACTCCCAACAACGTCGTCGTATGCCCACTAACACATGCCTTTAAGCAGTAGGATACCTCTCCGTTCCGACATTCCAGCCTTACGAACGGGAAGGTAGCCAAGGGAATGAGAGAACAAAGCACAAGACAAAATAGTGCTCAAACCGTATCATTTGTAAAAACCGACTCAAGGGGGACATACCAAAAACCGTCACAAAACATGTGAAATGCATTATATAAATGTAACTATGATAAACATGAATCAATACATGATACATAAGCATTAGACCAAGTTTAAGAAGCATAATAAATAGGAAACATAGATACCTCTCCAAAACAACAAGTTTGGAAACTAACTAAAACAAGGGTTCACTTCAAACTGTCATAAATAGAGTTCTAGACACGTAAATACAGAAATTCCAAGTCGAAGTGATAGCTTATCCTCTTACGGTTCCAACTAATGGTCACAAGTCTAAAACAAGCAAGTAACGAAGGAGATATGATCATTCTACGAAAAGAGGTCAGTGCAGTGAAACTCCACAAGTCACGACCGTGACTTGTATTTCACGACCGTGAGATGTGTGACCAAATCACCCGAGAACCTTCAACATAAATTCAATCCTTTTATTTCCAATTCTCATAATTCATTTCTAATAACTATCAACAATCAATATTCATCATCAACAATCATCAAATAACCACAATCATCATCCATAACATGATTCCTAAACTTACTAATCGTATTCTAATACGATTTCTAGCATATAAGCATGTAAAACACGTAAATGATATCGAGTAACCCTTCACCGTTACCTTTACGCGTCTTTAATCGATTACTAAGCCTTCCTACTAGTCTCCACCTACAATTAGGTAATAAAAGACGAATATCATTCACCTTGAGAAAGACGGATAATTTAAAAAGCGAGAAAGACGGTAATTTTATTACTAATACGGATAGAGGAAGGTAAGAGGAGAAGAATAAGACGAACTTACGTGAATTTGAGCAACAAACGAACGAGCTATTGACGATTCTAAGAATGGAAAGATTATGGAGACTAGGTTTTGATGGTTTCTTAGTGAAGAAGAAAAGTTGAATTGTGTTGGAATGAAAATAGGTTAAGTGGTAGAATGAGATAAGTAGGGGAAAAAGTCAACAAAAGTCAAAGACGGCTCAAAAGTCAAGAAAAGTCAAAGACGACTTAATAGTCAAGAAAAGTCAAAGACGACTTAAAAGTCAAGAAAAGTCAAAAACGACTTAAAAGTCAAGAAAAGTCAAAGACGACTTAAAACGGGATTCTCATGGAATCTCGCGGAAATTCTAAATACAAACTCGGAAATTCTAAATTCGACTCGGAACATAAAATTCTATATTAAAACTTAAATTTCATGAAAAGTATCCGTAAAATATTTTTACTATAAAAATAGGGTACATTTCCGGGTGTTACAATAAAGCATCATCATATAAATCCCCAAAGGAAGTAGTATTCCTCCTCACTTTACTTTGAAGTAAAGCACTAAGCTTGTTGCGGTAGTAGAAAGCGCGATCCTCGTCATCTTTGATAAGCCTCGGAGCAAAATGGGCAAGCTTGTTGAACTCCGTAGTGAAATCTTGTGCCGCCAAGTCACCTTGCTTGAAGTTAATATATTCCTTGAGCCTTTGTTGCTTTAGCTCCTTGGGATAAAATCGACCTTCAACTAGAGCTTTGAAACAAGCCCAATTGAAATCATCTTCAAGAGTAGCGGTGGCGCTAGTAATCGCCCACCAATTATCTACTTCCCTTACAAGGAAGTGCTTTGCAATCCTTACCTTGTCCTCTTCACGGACTTGGTATAAATCAAATTGCTTCTCCATTTCTCGGAACCATTCCGATAACTCGGTAGGGTCCGACTCTCCACCATAAGGTATAATCTTACTTCTGGCTATTTGACTAGCTACCCAAGCGTAGCCTCCTTGGTGGTTATCTTCTCTTCGAGGGGGAACTTGGTTGGCTAGAGCAATAGCCGCATCTTGTTGTTTCTTCAACACTTGCGTAAGAGCTTATAGCATAACGTTCTCTACAACTCGAGGTCTAACCATCTTCATAAGAAACAAAAACAAATTAAGTTAATCCTAACACTTAGCATAAACAAATAGACTACCAAGTAAAATCCTTAACTTCTACCCATCTCTCATTTATTATTTCAAGGTCAAGTAGTTTAAGTTTAGGGTTCACGTGTGTGCGTCGGGAGCGATAAAGCTCTGATACCAACTGTGACAACCCTCGCGAATGCAGAAATAAAACATAACAAGCATGTCAGTTATATAGCAGAAAATACGATGTTTTTAAAACTTTTTACATGCAAGATAGAAATACGAGGAATGTCAAATAAATACAAACTAAAATAGAATATACTACAAAGAGACGTAGTCTCTCAAAATGTGATCAAGTAACAAAGTTATTAGCAACTAGCTAAAAATCGTCTAGAGGTGATTCATCCAGGCTAACGCCCGCTAGCTCACACCCGAACCCAAAATACCTCAAGCAAAAAGCCATCCAAGCAAGCAACCTATTCATCCATGAAAAACATGAACGCCACAATCAGTGGAGAGTAACTCCGGGTTCTCCCAGCCATATCACATTAAACGTACAAAAACGAAAATACAAAAGTACAAGCATGCATATATAGATATACATGTGAGGTACGAGAAGGATAAATAGGCAATTCAATACATATGGATATCGATACATGAAGTACAAAACCGTAACCATCATATTATAGAAAGACTCGGGGATGACACTCTTAGGCAACCATACACTCTCACTAGGGCTTGCATCTCACTGCTAGCGGCGTAAGTTTGATAAGATTGAGACTCGACAAACAAACCATGCCAAGTCATCCAACAAACACAAGTAACCAAACATATAATCAACCATTCAAACGTACAATAGGTTGACGACAACTCCCACTGTAAATGACATGCACTAGCACCGGGTACATGCAAGTATGATTTAAAGGGATCCACAGGATACACCATTTCCCTGAACGCATACACGATGCTACATTTCGTAGATGTAGACTAATTTCCTCCTGGTAGGACGACGATATAAATACCCGGTCCTAGTCTAAACCTGGCCAGACTCTCGGAATAAACCGTTTTCGGATTCGACAAGCGATGACATTTTGCATCCAAGACTCGGTCAATCATAGACGCCGCGTACCCCAAATTCGGTCGACCTTCACGAAAGAGGCGGAAAAGAGCACAAGCCTCACAACAAGCGGTACGCTACATGCAATGACACCACCTCGCAAGTACATAACATTTGACGGCCGGGTCGATCAACGTAAAGCGTTCGCCTCCCAACAACGTCGTCATATGCCCACTAACACATGCAATTAAGCAGTAAGGATACACTCCCCGTTTCGACATTCCAGCCTTACGAACGTGGAGGTAGCCAAGGGAATGAGAGTACAAAGCACATAGGAAATTAGTGCTCAAACCGTAACATTTGTAAAACCGACTCAAAGTGAAACATATCAAAAACCGTAACAAAACATGCAATACAAGCGAAAGGATTATCATATATTCGAAACATTAATATTCAAAGTCAAACCCGAAAGTTAACAAAAGTCAAAGTCAAACCCGAGACCCGAGACACAAACCCGACAATTTGGAGTGGGCTACAAACAATTAATCAATGCAAGAAGACTAAGTCCAAAGGGTCAAGGAAAGTCAAGGCGGGAATAAAATTCAAAGGGTCGATTTTGGGAAAAACTGGCAGCAAGAAACGCTGCATGCGCCAGGCAACGCTGCCAGCGTCCTCACGACGCTGCCGGCGTCCATGTACGCTGCCAGCCTTCTGTCTCAGGCACGCGATCCTTCATTCACGAAATCCCAACTTTCACTAAGGTTCAACATACAACAATCATCATTTATCATCACAAACCATCAATTCTCATATCAATTATCAACTAACAACAACCATCATCAACAACACAATTCCTATGATTACTAACTTATTCTAAATACGATTTCTAACATAGAAAACACATTAAAACACGTAAATGATATCGAGTAACCCTTCACCGTTTCCTTTTTGCTTCTTCAATCCGCGTCGATGTCCTCTTCTATCAAGAAGTAGTCTTTGTCGGGGTCTTGGAGGTCACCACCTACAATTGGACAATAAAAGATGAATATAATTCACCTTTGAGAAAGACGGATAAATTGAAAAGCGAGAAAGACGGTAATTTTATTACCAATACGAATAGAGGAAGATGAGAGGGAAAGAATAAGACGAACTCTAATGAATTTGAGTGAGAAATGAAGGCGTAGTGACGATTCTAAGATCGATCAAATATGGAGGCTAGGGATTTGGGGTTTACTTGGTGAGAAAGAAGGAGATTGAATGTGAGGGAGTTAGGGTTGTGAGCGAATATATGAAGGAGTAAGTGGAAAATATGAGAAAAAGCCCAAAAACGTCTTAAGACGTAACTTACTCGAAATCTCGCGTAAAGTCTGAAAATGAACTCGGAAATTCTAAATTAGACACGGGAAATTTAATTCTAAACTAAAACTAAATTTCGCTGAAAAGTATCCGTATAATATTTTTACTATAAAAATAGGGTACATTTGCGGGTGTTACATTATTGCATGTGAATAAATTAAACAAAATAAGAGGTCATTTTTGCATGTATGGTCCGGCCATAGTGGCCTTATAATGAACAATAGTTGTTCATTTTTCATCACTTCATTTTGTGCTTTATTCACACTTCTCTCTAAAACTCTCCATCTCACTAAAACTCTCATAATACTAATATTTCCTAAGTATTACTAGTGTAGTAATATAGTCTAATATTGGTAGTATTTTTTATTTAATTGAGTCATATAATTGTTATATGATCAAATTATCACTTAATTATACAAGATAATTAACCATATGATCAATAAGTATTTGTGAGACAAATATCAAAAATCAAAATGGATCAAACTAGGCCAATATGGCCGGTTACATTGTAGTTACAAAGTGATGATTGTTGTTCTTGTTTTTACTCTTTAGTTACTTATTGAAATTGACATAACAAGTAGAATATAATCATCACATATACTACAACACTCCACTCTAATGCATGTGATCAAATTGAACAAAATAAGAGTCCTTTTGGACTAATATGGACCGGCCAAAATGGCCTTATAATGAGCAATTGTTGTTCATTTTTCACCACTTCATTTTGTGCAATTGTTATACTTCTTTCTAAAATTCTTCCTCTCACTAAAAAACTCTCAAATACTAATATTTACTAAGTATTACTAGTGTAGTAATATAGTCATAATATTAGTAGTATAATATCTATCTTATTATCTAGTTAATAATAAGGGTAGATTATTTGGTATCATCTTGGTGCAACTTGAAGGAGGTCTTCTAATTTGGAAATTATTCTTGTTCATCCATATTTATAGCTCAAGAACAACAAGAAAGAGTTCTTGTTGTGCCCATTTTATTTCCATATCAATGTGAGAAAATTTATTCTTTTATATAAATGTCTTTATATTTGCATGCATGTTACATAAATAATTAAATACTAAATTAAACGGTAATTTAGTAACTAATTAGAGGAGTCTAATTAAGGTTTATAGAGTTTCATGTGGTATCAGAGTTAGCTTGTAGCATGCATGTTCATTTTGGACATTTTTTTTATTAAAGTTATAAGATAACTAATAAATCAAACATTTAAGTTAACATATGATTCTGACAAAAATCTTTGGTGCATGTATACCTACTGACCTCAAAATTGTTTTGGTCAAATTTCGTGATTATAGGGATTCATTTGCTATTTAGTTTGATTTTTGGCGTTTAAACCGAGTTAACATGCATTTTATGAGTTAAAAGTTAATTAAAATCAGTTGCATGTTGATTCTGGCCATGAAATTTAAATATGATCTCACATGAATGTCTTACATATTGTATGTAAAATTTCGTGACTTTTAATTAAGTATTGCATGTTTATTTATTTTTATACGATAAAAGTCGATAATATGAGATTATAATGTTCATAAAATTGAAACGTCCATTTATGGTCTTGAAAATTTTTGGTACATTTTACATTCTTGTTTTGATCATTTTTGTGAAATGTCATAATTTGTCTCAGTGCTTAACTATACTTAATGAGTTTTAATTGATAAAACCATTAAATACAAAGCTATTTGTTCATAAAATTAATTTAAATTTTTGAGCAAATTTTTTTATTTTTTTAGTTCCTGGAAATGTTCCAGAATGTACAAAATTATTGGTTTCAAATTTTTATGATGTTTATATTTTATTTTAGGTTTATTTCATAATTGTTATGATTAAACCGTTATATTTAGCAAATGAAATCAAATCGATCTAATTAATGACCAAAAAAATTAGTAGGGACTAATTTTGAGTTCTAAAATAGTTTAGTTAATTATTTTGAATTTAAATGAGATTTAAATGTTGATATTGATTTTTAATGGTTAAAAATCAATAAATCCCGTAAAATCGAGCTACAATGAACATGAATGTGTTTAGGGCGATTTTGGCATGAATTTTGCAGCAATTTATTTTATTTATTAATGAATGAATGAATGTCATTTATTTAATAATTTATGCAAATTTTGTACCTAGTATGGCCTAATTATTTTTAATCGTTATTACCCGTAACGTAAGGGAATAACGGTTTGGTTGTAATTTTATTGCGATCTAAGATCACCGGTTTGTATAATTTAATAATTTTATTTCTTAGAATAAATGTATAATAGGAATTTGTATATTTGCATATTTGTAATTATTTTTATGAAGACCGGTGACTCCCTCAAGACGGTGCTATTTTGGAAGGTGTTCCAACTGAAGAGGCAAGGGACCAAGGAGTTGGTTTCCGAATTTGTAATTATCTAGTTAATTTGATTAGCTAGGTGGCCATACTAGGATTTTATCGTTGCTTGGTTGCTTGCTTTATTTCCGTTCATGCGAAAATCGTCACACATCCATTTTATTTTCCGTTATTGTCATTTCAACATTATTCACACTTCACCGACTTAGTTCACTTATAGGGAATTTATAACTAAATTGACAAGATCTCTCACATATTTAAATATTGAGATTAGCCTTACAAATTAATAACACCTATGAATCCCGTGTTCATTAGGGCTACCACGCTCCTGGGTCCCTTTTTACCTCGGGTAAGTAGGGTGATACGATCACAAGCTAAAACTGGATTGGACTCAACGAGATAAGCGTTATCTTGAGACTAGAAATGGATTTAGTTGAAATCCGTCAACCAAGAGTTATAAGGGTAGAATTAGTCAAGTAATGACTTACCATTTCTAGATAAAGGTAGCATGCGATGACTATTTTTATTTAAAGATGGGTCTTGGAATCATTTATATAATTTACTGAGAGGTCATTATATAAATGCTAAACTTGTTAAAATGTTTTTCCAAGTAAATTAACAATGAATGTTTATATATTTCTTTTTGTTGTAGTAACCATATTCGCAAAATGTCAACTTCATCAAACAACGCAACCATGGGTAAGGACTCATGGTTAAGATCCGTCATGGACAAGTGTGTCCTAAAAGATGACGGAAGTAACTTAGTTGAATGGGAGCTACAATCAAGAGAGCCTCGTTATCCGATAACGTGCTTCGCTACTTGGTCAAAGAGCCCCCCACCGAACCCGCGCCTAGATCGTCCGCGTTAGTTCGGGTCGAATATGACCTTTATTTAAAGGTTGCAAATGACGTCAAGAATGTCTTGATTTGGTCAATCTCACCGAACTCCAATTGATATCACTCGATGCATATGCGATATTCACGAGGATCACGTCAATGTTTTCGCAAGCCCCTCAAATTCTCCAATTTGAGGCGGCTACGAAATTCTTTGACACTAAGCTTCAAAGGGGTCAAAACGTTGGCCCACACGTGCTCAAAATGGTTGAGCACGCGGACACCTTAGAGCGTTTAGGGTGCAAAATTCCGAAGCAATTGGTGGTGGGTAAAATCCTTCATTCACTCACACCTAAGTTCACCCAATTTAGGGTGAACTATAACATGAATGGCATGGACAAGAGTTTCCATGAACTACATGCATTCCTCACCCAAGCGGAGAGGGACATGGAGGCTAGTGGGAGTGAACCCAAGGACGTTCTTTCAATGAAAATGAAGAACATGAACCTTGGGGTGAAAAAGGACAAGGGAAAGGGTAAGACTCTTTTCAAGAAAATCGGCAAGGGAAAGGGTAAGGTCTTTTATAAGTCCAAGCCCAAAGTCAACAAACACGCGGAGGCGGATTGCTTATCATATTTTAACGGTTTAGTGAGAGGGTCATGAGTTGTAGTATACTATTCATATTTTAACGGTTTTGATAAATGTCTCTTTTTCATATACTATTCATAACATCATTGTATTGTTTCATATTTTTTTTTTCACGTGGATTGTATGACAACATTGAACGCCACAAAGTGAACTGAATTACATTATATTTGTTTTGGTCCGTAATCGCCCAAATGAGCTGATAACTCTGGCAATTATATTGTGAAGTTGATTGATGGTGGGTTCAACGAGCCATAAGTCAAACGGTTGGCTGATCGATCACAAATACGAGTTATAAAGATACCTCGTAGGACATCGTGACAGCGTTATGGAGTCCTAAATGTGTAAGAACATTCATTGCCAGGTCGTGGATTGGACGTCCATAGTGTTCCTAGAGTCGATTCTTTTGACTATCGACTGTATCTTGAGATTAAGGCAGTTTTTGGGTGACTTTGGTTTCTTTCTCATGGTCGACCGTAACAGGAGGCTAAGCATATTTTTACTGGGTCATTTCATACCGTGCTTGTATCTGCAGGATTCAAGTTGAAGAAAATATCCAACCTTTATCAGGTTTTGTTATTTCTCAAGGCCACTCGAGGAGTTGTAACTGAAATGCATGGCCATGCTCGAATAATGATTCGTTTATCAGCTAGGTTACTCTGTAGTCGGGAAAACCACTCTTGATATAGATGACTTGTAAAATACGACCTTTGTGATACAGACTTTGCAAATTGTTTTACATTGAGTGGGATAAATTTTTGATATGAGAATCGGTTATCGCACATACACTTGCAAGGACAAGTGGGAGATTGTTGGAGCTAGTGTCCTCCACAGTTAGTGTGATAACGTGTATAAATCTCTTACAGGTTCACATGGTATACTTATTATTCTTATCAGTTGATTAACGTTTATCGATAACGGTTGGCTTGCTAGAAGTTTGACGTTATTGTCATTTTAATGGCGGTGATCAACTGGTCCCTAAAAGTCACACCTAAAGGATGTGTTTGAGAGATATGATTATATGAAAAATATAATCATATTGATGCCTTATATGGCTAAAAGGTTTAGTCGATATATATGACTAAAAGATTAGTCAATGTAATGATGATACGATTATTTAATACGATTAAATAATACTAGCTGAGACGAATTAAATGTTAATTCGTAATTAAATATAAACTGTTATATCTAATTAATGTATATAATATAATTATTTAATACGATTAAATAATGTAAGCTTAAACGAATTTAATGTTAATTCGTAATTAAATATAAACTGTTATATTTAATTAGCAAATTATAAATATACGATATTTATAATTGACGTATATATTATACGATATTGTCATAATAAATGATGTCAGACCGGTATTAATAAATCGACTACAAAATGTTTTATGGACTTATTAATATGTGACAAATGACAATAATAATACATACACATATTATACATTAAATAAATAAAAGAGAGAAGACTCCTATCTTGACTCCACTACCTAAAATCAAGTAGAGGAAAAAGAGTCCTCTTCTTCCTCCACTTGTGTTGGACGGTCCAAATAGGAGAGGAGGAGAGTTTTATATAAACTCGTCTTCTCTACTTTCTCATCATCACAATTACTTTCACAAAATTATTAGTAATTTTGGTGTTCATTCTAGCACAAGCAAAGGCATTTCTCAAAGCATCTTGGGTGCAACAATTTGGAGAATATCGATCTCGATATTTGTTCTTAGGCCATATTGCTAGGACCAAAGGTTGATTCTAATCTTTATGCTTTTTCGTTTATGACTCGTATTTCATATATTATAATTTCGTTATAATCCTTAAATTTCATGTTAAAATTAAATATACCGATATTTCCCACAAGTGGTATCAAAGCCTTGGCTACGAAATTATTTTATATGATTTTTCATAAATGATGAAATATATTAAATTAAAATTTTTAAGAAAATTTTTTTATTGTTTCGGCTGAATTTTTTTTTTCCGGCTGTATTTTTTTTTTTTGATTTCGGCTGGTTTTTTTTTTTATTCTTGTTTTTCATTTTGATTTATTGATATTGTTGTTTTAAATTGTTAAGATGACAATATGATAAATTTGTAGATGTTTTAATTTAATAAGGATTAAATTAAAATGTAAATGGAAATTGTTTTGAATGTTTATGAACATTTGTTTTGCTATATATTGTCGGTTTAACATGAAGTTAAATTGTTGTTTTGCATCATGATTCATTAATTTTCATGATGTTCAAATCAATTATGATTAGTCAAATATTAAGATAATCGATTTAATCATGATTTAGATATTCATTTTAATTTGTTAAATTGAATCATCTAGTTTGAATCAATGTTTAATAATGATTGAATGTTGATAATTGTACCGATCTTGTAATATTAGCAACATCAAATTAAATAAAAAAAATAAAAAATAAAACAGCCCGTAGCTGCAGTTTCATAAAAAAAAAAAATTTGTTTCGGATTTTTTTTATGTTGGCCGATTTTTTTTTTCTTTTTGCCTTATATTGATAATGTATAATTGTTGTTGTGAAAAAGTTCACAATTATTGGATACCCAATTATTTTAAAATGGTTTAAAATAATGTTGGATTAATTCATATTATACGATAATATGAATTAAAATTGGATTATGTTTGATTGGAATTATTGTGATTAATTAAGGAATTGTCACATAATTTTGATCATTTTAAAATAGGTGGTTTGGATAAATTACTCTACATAATTAAGGAATTATGTCTTGAATGATTAATTTATTGTTGATGCATTTTATTTTGTTGAATGATTTGTTGAATGGTTTATTTACGTATTTTTGCAATTGGTTGTAATTTGTATTACCTAGTGTGGCCTTAGTTGATTATGTTTTCGTAATGATGGAAAAATGATCTTGATGTAATTTTGAGATCTCGAATCTCCTTTTGTTTTCTTTGAAATTATGTTTTTAAATTAGAATGTAAATAGGTTTATATTTTGTAATTTATTAAATGTAATTTGAGAAGACAAAAGATGGAGATCGGATTGCTCACTCCAGCTACATGGACCAAGATGGAACATCAAGACAAGCTTTTCGGGTCCAATATGGATGGATTCCAAAGTTGTATTTTGCTCATTTTGGTAGATAGGCCATACTAGGACTTTGTAATTTTACGTATTTTTCGTTCTTGTTTCATTTCTTCACATGATAGTTAGTGCATCATATTCCGCCTAAACCAAACCACCTACTACTAAAAATGCATGCAAAATTGACTCATATAGTTTGTATGTTAGTTATCATGGACATAAAGATGTCACACGAATTTTAAGCCATCATCTTAGTTTATTCATTCCCGCATGCTAGATATTCGTTCACTTAAAATGAATTAAAATAAAGTTGATGGGATCTTCCTCTAAAACCTAAAATTGAGATTAGTCTTTAGAGGCCAAACTTCTATGAATCCCTTCTTCGTCGGTAGGCATATAGGACCTTACTCTCCATATGACCCCTTCTACGTTGGGTAAGTAGTGAGTGTTGATTTATTTTACCTCAACATTATAATCCGAAGAGTTTCTCGTGATTATGATGGACTAAAGATAAAATTTTATCGACCAAAACTTCTAAAGGTAGAATTAGCCAAGAGGTTGGCTTATCAATTTACAGATAATTGAGTCTTGGGATCATTTATATAATTCTTGAGGGACGTCAATTATATAAATGCTTGAGTCTTCGCATTAAACGAGTTTTGCACTAGACTTAATTCATATCGATGAGTATGCTTATTATTATATTTTTCTTCTTTTTCGCAGTGTAGAATTCGTCTTATATTGATAATACTGCTATAAAAAATGGCTGGCCATAATGATGTCCCTATGCAAAGTTCCACACTTGCACGCGAGTCCTGGCTTAAAACTTTCATGGACCACATGAATCATTCCACGCGACTGAAGAATGACGGGTCCAAATTTGCGGACTGGGAGGCGGCATTACAGAATGCAGCCATTGCTGACGGCAAGCTCCAGTACTTGACTGAGCAAATACCGCCAAACCCAGGCCCCAATGCGAGAGCTAACGAGTCACTTGCTTATAGTGACTTCGTTATGGAAGTGGGTGCGATAAATAACGTACTCATCTTTGCAATGGAAACCAATTTGCAAAGACGCTTCATTGCCCAAGGTGCAAATAAGATTTTCACCACGCTCACTAACGAATTCTCAAAATCACCGAGAATCGTTACTTATGAGCATACATGTCGCTTCTTTGAGGTGAAACTCCAGAGGGGCCAACCGGTTAGCCCACACATTCTTGATATGATTGAGAATGTCGAGAAACTGAACGCACTTGATTGCAAAATCAGTGAGAGCATAGTCATTGACCGTATGCTTCATTCACTTCATGATGGTTTTGCCCTTTTCAGGGCAAATTACTACATGAATGATATGAGGAAAAGTAAGTCCTCATGAGCTACACTCACTTCTCGTACAGACCGAGAAGGATCTGAAATTGAGTGGGAGCATGAAGCAAGATGTTCTCATGATTTCCAACAAGAACAAAGGTAAGGGCAAGGCTCACGGCGACCTAAATGTAGGGAAGCCAAAGTTTAAGAAGTCAGGAAAGGGTAAGAGTGGGCCTGGTGAGACTAGTAGCTCACAAGGCAAGGCAAAGAGCAAGGACAGTGACATTGAGTGCCACCATTGCAACAAGACTGGGCATTGGAGGAGGAACTGTCCCGTGTACCGTGAGGACATAAAAGCAGGCCGCGTCACTCCTGTTGGTATGTCATCTTATATTCATATGATTGAGATTAACCATGCAAGTTTCGGAACTTGGGTACCTGATACTGGTTGTGGTTCTCATCTGTGTAATCATTTGCATGGCCTAAAAAACATCACACCTCTCGCAAAGGGTGATGTGGACCCGCGAGTCGGGAATGGAGCAAAAGTTGTTGCAGTCTCAATGGGAACATACGTAATCCAACTCCCGAGTGGATTTGAGTTATATTTATATAATTGTTACTATGTACCCAGTTTATCTAAGAACATTATTTCTGTTTCCGTGCTTGATAAAGACGGTTTTTCATTTTCAATAAAAGACAATAGCTGTATTTTCTCTTTGAATGAAATGGTTTATGGCAAAGCAGTTTCCATGAATGACATTTATATCTTAGATCAAACCACAGACATATTACATGTGAATAATAAGAAAGTAAAGGTTGGTGACAAAGATCAAACTTATCTATGGCACTGTCGTATGGGACACCTAAATGAAAAACGTGTAAAGAAGCTCATTGAGAATCGGACTATCTCCCCATTTGATTACGAATCATTTGGCACGTGTGAATCATGTCTTATCGGCAAAATGACTCGAATTTCCTTCAAAGGTGTTGGAATGCGTGCTAATGACCTATTAGGACTCATACATACTGATGTATGTGGACCTATGTCAATCAACGCAAGAGACGGCTATAGATATGTTATCACTTTCACGGATGATTTGAGTAGATACGGATATGTCTACTTAATGAAGCATAAAAGTGAGTCCTTTGAAAAGTTCAAGGAATTCCAGAATAAGGTTGAGAACCAACTGGAAAGAAATATTAAAGCACTTCGATCAGATCGTGGTGGCGAATATCTTTCAAATGAGTTTGATCAACACCTTAAAGACTGTGGCATAGTATTACAGTTAACTCCACCTGGAACACCTCAATTAAATGGTGTGTCCGAACGGAGAAATCGAACATTACTTGATATGGTTCGATCTATGATGAGTCACACGGTAGTACCTGATTCACTATGAGGTTTTGCTCCTTTGTCAGCTGCTCTTATACTTAACCGAAGTCTGTCTAAAGCTGTAGACAAGACTCCATATGAGATATGGAAGGGAACGGTCCCTAACTTGTCCTTTATTCGGGTTTGGGGCTGCGAGGCTTATGTCAAGTGGAGACACGAGGATAAGCTCGGCCCGCGATCGGTCAAGACATACTTTATTGGTTATCCAAAAGGAATGTTTGGTCATTACTTCTATTCGCCTACCGAACATTGAGTTTTTGTTGCGGCTAGTGCGAAGTTCTTAGAGAAAGAGTTTCTCGAGAACAAGACAAGTAATAGAACCTTCGATCTGTCGGAGATTCAAGAACCAACAACCGAGCAACCGATGGAGGAAGATGTTCCTGCAACTTCTGCTACGGTTAATATTCCTCAGGAACCTAGAAGGTCGGGTAGAGTCTCCATTCCTCCAGACAGATACATTGGTATGGTTGAGCAGAATGATAGAGATGACATTTTGCTCCTAGAGAGTAACGAAACCGCTACCTATAAAGGTGCCATGACCTGTTCCGACTCTAAGCTATGACTTGAAGCCATGCAATCCGAGATGGACTCCATGTATGAGAATGACGTATGGGATCTTGTTGATTTGTCTGATAAGGTACGAGCTCTTCAGTGCAAATGGCTTTATAAGATAAAGCATTCTGTAGAGGGACAACCAGACACCTTTAAGGCACGACTAGTGGCAAAAGGTTTCACTCAAGTGCAAGGATTGCATTATGATGAAATCTTTGCACCCGTAGTTATGCTCCGTTCCATTCGGATAATCTTAGCGATTGCCGCTTTTCATGACTATGAAATTTGGCAGATGGATGTGAAAACCGCCTTCTTAAACAGTTATTTGGAGGAGGAATTGTACATGGTACAACCCGAAGGTTTCATTGATCCTAAAAATCCTAAGAAAGTTTGCAGGCTTAAGCGTTCCATTTATGGACTTAAGCAAGCATCTCGAAGTTGGAATCATCGTTTCGACCAGGTGATAAAAGAGAATGGTTTCACTCGATCGGTCAAGGAACCATGCTTATATGTCAAGTCGAAAAGGAGTAAGATTGTCTTCTTGATATTGTATGTCGATGACATACTCTTGATTGGGAATGACATTCCTCTCTTATCTTCGGTAAAAGTATGGTTAAAGAACCATTTACAAATGAAAGATCTGGGTGAGGCACAACGCATATTGGGGATCCGTATCTATAGAGATAGATCACGAAGGATGTTATCACTCAGTCAGGAGTCTTATATAGATAAGATTCTTGAAAGATTCAACATGACAAACTCCAAGAAGGGGTACCTTCCAATGATTTATGGGATGCATTTGAGTAAAACTCAGGCACCCAAGACATCGAAAGAGGTCGAACATATGAGTCGTGTTCCTTATGCATCAGCCATAGGATCGATCATGTATGCCATGATATGCACACGTCCAGACGTGGCATATGCATTGAGTATGACGAGTCGGTACCAAGGCAATCCAGGTGAAACACACTGGATGGTTGTTTAAAATATCCTTAAGTACTTACGAAGGACTAAGGATTGGGTATTGACTTATGGAGGAGATACTAAGCTACGCGGATGCTAGCTTCCTAACGGATCGAGATGACTCGAAATCTCAGTCTGGATTCGTCTTTACTCTTAATGGCGCTGCGGTCAGTTGGAAAAGTTCCAAACAAAGTGTTATAGCAGATTGTACAACTGAGTCCGAGTACTATGCCGCTTCGGAAGCTGCAAAGGAAGCTATATGGATTCGTCAGTTCTTACAAGGACTAACCGTAGTTCCTAGTTCGAATGACCCAATCACCATCTACTGTGATAATAGAGGTGCCATCTCCCAAGCTAAGGAACCTAAGTCTAGCAACAAGTCTAGACATGTACTTCGGAAGGCTCACATGATCCGAGATTACGTGGAGCAAAAGGAGATAGTGATAGACAAGATTGCTTCGGATGACAACATCGCGGACCCTCTCACTAAATCGTTAAAATATGATAAGCATGAAGGGCACATTATTTTCATGGGAATTAAACGTGTTCCTGAGTTGTAGTAGCTGTTTATATGGATTAGATAAATGTTTCTTTTTCATATACTATTCATAACATTATCGTATTGTTTCATATTTTGTTTTTCATGTGGATTGTATGACAACATTGAACGCCACAAAGTGAACTGAATTACATTATATTTGTTTTGATCCGTAATCGCCCAAATGAGCTGATAACTCTGGCAATTATATTGTGAAGTTGATTGATGGTGGGTTCAACGAGCCATAAGTCAAACGGTTGACTGATCGATCACAAATACGAGTTATAAAGATACCTCGTAGGACATCGTGACAATGTTATGGAGTCCTAAATGTGTAAGAACATTCGGTGCCAGGTCGTGGATAGGACGTCCATAGTGTTCCTAGAGTCGATTCTTTTTACTATCGACTATCTCTTGAGATTAAGGCAGTTTTTGGGTGACTTTGGTTTCTTTCTCATGGTCGACCGTAACAGGTGGCTAAGCAGATTTTTACTGGGTCATTTCATACTGTGCTTGTATCTGCATGATTCGAGTTGAAGAAAATATCCAACCTTTATCAGGTTTTGTTATTTCTCAGGGCCACTCGAGGAGTTGTAACTGAAATGCATGGCCATGCTCGAATAATGATTCGTCTATCAGTTAAGTTACTCTCTAGTCGGGAAAACCACTCTTGATATTGATCAATTGTAAAATACGACCTTTTTGAATACGGACTTTGCAAATTGTTTTACATTGAGTGGGAGAAATTTTGGATATGAGAATCGGTTATCACACATACACTTGTGAGGACAAGTGGGAGATTGTTGGAGCTAGTGTCCTCCACAGTTAGAGTGATAACGTGTATAAATCTCTTACAGGTTCACATGGTATACTTAGTATTCTTATCAGTTGATTAACGTTTATCGATAACGGTTGGCTTGCTAGAAGTTTGACGTTATTGTCATTTTAATGGCGGTGATCAACTGGTTCCTAAAAGTCACACCTAAAGGATGTGTTTGAATGATATGATTATATGAATAATATAATCATATTGATGCCTTATATGGCTAAAAGGTTAGTCGATGTATATGACTAAAAGATTAGTCAATGTAATGATGATACGATTATTTAATACGATTAAATAATACTAGCTGAGACGAATTAAATGTTAATTCGTAATTAAATATAAACTGTTATATCTAATTAATGTATATAATATAATTATTTAATACGATTAAATAATGTAAGCTTAAACGAATTTAATGTTAATTCGTAATTAAATATAAACTGTTATATTTAATTAGCAAATTATAAATATACGATATTTATAATTGACGTATATATTATACGATATTGTCATAATAAATGATGTCAGACCGGTATTAATAAATCGACTACAAGATGTTGTATGGACTTATTAATATGTGACAAATGACAATAATAATACATACACATATTATACATTAAATAAATAAAAGAGAGAAGACTCCTATCTTGACTCCACTACCTAAAAACAAGTAGAGGAAAAAGAGTCCTCTTCTTCCACCACTTGTGTTGGACGGTCCAAATAGGAGATGAGGAGAGTTTTATATAAAATCTTATTCTCAACTTTCTCATCATCACAATTACTTTCACAAAATTATCAGTAATTTTGGTGTTCATTCTAGCACAAGCAAAGGCATTTCTCAGAGCATCTTGGGTGCAACATTTAGGAGAATATCGATCTCTATATTTGTTCTTAGGCCATATTGCTAGGACCAAAGGTTGATTCTAATCTTTATGCTTTTCGTTTATGACTCGTATTTCATATATTATATTTTCGTTATAATCCTTAAATTTCATGTTGAAATATACCGATATTTCCCACATAGTTTTCCCAGGATTTCAGCCATTAGTATGGTTTTTTGGGTCGTCAGTGGTACACCCTTATCCGGCCAGATGAGCCGGTTTGTGGGTTTGGTGGCCATTTCGGGCCTCTACTTCTGAAGTCGTCCGTGGCAGGGTGCAGACGAGTACATCTGGTGCTCTCAACATGATCCTGAGCTTGCAACGATGTTTAGTGAGATTGATGATTATGATGAGACTACTCATGGAGATGGTTCTGCTGGGCAGTAGTGACATTTGGTCGCTACTTCATCTATGCATCAGGTATTATCTATCTTTGTATATACTTTTCTTGTATTTTATTTAGTAGTTAGTTTTAGTTCCCCTTCCCTCTTGTTAGATGTGTCCTTTAGGTTGCTGCTGTTGGATAGTTTGTGATTGCAGTGTTGTTAGCGTCACAATAAGGACACTGTGACATTTAAGTTTGGGAGATGAGTCTTTATTTATGTCGTGTGTTATTTATTGCATTCTGTGTTTAAAAAAAACATCATAAAATTGAAAATTTCAAAAAATCCAAAAACATGTTATTTATTTTATTAGGTAGAGTCTTGGTGATATTGAATAACAATGATGATAATTTGCATTGTTTTTGCATTTGAATCCCATCTTAGTCATCCATGTACATTATTTTGACATGTTATTCCGAGAACAAAGCTCAATGATCTAGTCTTGACCATATTTGACATACCTTTTGCTAATTAGATTTGACATATTTTGTTGGTAAACCACTTAAATTTCTGAGGTCTTTAGAGCTTCCTAGGCCAGTAACATTAATAAACTGGTCTCATTGTCTTTAGGTTTGAGTGTGGTACTACTTGTGGAATATGTAACATCAAACTGCATAAGTGTGACATTAGTTTCTTGATATTTTTACGCATTCATTTGATAAAGTACATGAGGAAATGTGGTTCTTATCGTTCAAATAAGCCTCACATAGCCAAAAAGACTGAATTTTATACCCTTATTATTGAGTTCTTTATGTTTAGCCCATTTGAGCCTTTGTAGCCTGTTTCATAACCTATCTAATAGCTACATTCCTAGAATTTGCCTACCCTATCGGGACAGTCGTAGTTGCTTATTTTTCATGCCTATCTTGATACTATGGTTGGGTTAAGACCTATTTTGTCATGTGGGTGTAGTAAGTGTTTGTTAGCAATCATGTTAATTATTCCCTATGTTGAGAAAAAGTTGTAATGAAGCAAAGAAAAAAAAGAAAAAAAAACGAAATAAAGATGATGAAAAAAAAAGAAAATCGAAAAAACGTGGTGAAAGAAAAAAGAAAGAAGGAAAAAAAAATGAGTTGCTTCATTTGATTATTTAAGGGATAATGAAAGGGACTTTGCTAGAATCTAATCCATATTTAGAGAGTATTGTCAATATCTCTCTTGTGTTGTCAAAGTTGAAGACGATTTCTCTAGTCGGGTTTTAATTTGTGCTTGATATTGAAGAATTGGTTTGGTACGTGTCGCTACGACTACCGGTCTTAGTCCCACATTCATACGTGCCTTGGCACAACCCTTAGCCTCCCTTATTGTATTTGATCCATGTACTTTGGTTTTATTGCGAATGCGTATTAGTTGGGGAAATTACTATCACATTAGAATGCATGCATGTTTCGTACGTTGAGTGTTTCTATTTCTTTCTTTCTTTACAAAACTCACCTTTCAAACACATTTGAGTGTATGAGCGAATCCGCGAGAATCCGACTAATTCGTCTTACAAGATCGAAAGTTAATTGGTTTTGTCGAATACGGTATCATGTGACATCTCGTGATTTGAGCTGCGTTTCTATTGCCCGTGCCTTTGAATTTGTTTTATTGGTACAACTTGGTCATTACTTTGCTATAGATTTGGATGACTCGGGATTTATATGTGCATAAGTATTAGCTCTGAGATTGTTCATTTCACCACTTGTATGATTGTCCTTGTGTATTGGTTAATGCTTTGCTTGAGGATAAGCAAAGGATTGGTTTGGACCACTATTTATATGCATGTTGTGACAACCCTCGCGAATGCGGAAATATAAAACATACAAGCATGTGAATTATATAGCGGAAATAGGTAGTTTTTTTTAAAACTTTTATACATGCAAGTTAAATAAAACGAGGAGTGTCAAAATATTACAAACTAAATAAAAATACCACAAGAGACGTAGTCTCTCAAAGTGTTAACAAAAGACAAAGTAATTAGCAACTAGCTAAACAACGTCTAGAGGTGTTTCATCCAGGGACAACGCCCGCTAGCTCACATCCGAACCCAAAATACCAAGCAAAAAGCCATCCATGCAAGCAACCTGTTCATTCATGAAAAACATGAACGCCACAATCAGTGGGGAGTAACTCCGGGTTCTCCCAGCCATATCACCTTTAACGTACATATAAGGAAATACAAAAGTAGAGCATGCATATAAAAATATACATGTGAGTTACGATAAGAAAAGATAGGCAATACAAGATATAATTATAAGATCACATGGAAATCAAATCCGAAGCCATCATGTTATTCAAAGACTCGGGGAAGACACTCTTAGGCAACCGAATACGCTCACTAGGGCTTGCATCTCACCGTTAGCGGTATAAGATTGATAAGATTGAGACTCGACAGACAAACCAAGTCAAGTCATGCGATGATCACAATAAATCCAACATATTATCATCCATTCACGAACCAAGACATTGACGGTGTCCAATCATGCAATGACCATGAATAATATCATGAAATCACGCATTCAAAGAACGACGACACAAGACGACAACTCTCACGGTAAATGAAACGCACTAGCATCGTGTACATGGCAAGTATGATTAAAAGGCATCCACGGGATCACATTTCCCTGAACTCATACGCGATGCTTACATTTCGCCTATGTAGACACATTTCCTCCTGGTAGGAACGATAAGGCTCCTAATCTAAACCTGGCCAGATTCTCGGAATCACATTTTCCGATTCGATATGCGCTCACGTTTCGCACCCAAGACTCGGGCTTAAATAATAATAAATGCCGAGTACCCACATTCTCGGTAGATCAATTCACGAAAGAGGCGGAAAACGAGCTCAAGCCTCATAACATGCGGTACGCGACATGCAAATAACACCACCTCGCAAGTACACAACATTTGACGGCCGGGTCGAACAACGCATAGCGTTCAACTCCCAACAACGTCGTCGTATGCCCACTAACACATGCATTTAAGCAGTAGGATACCTCTCCGTTCCGACATTCCAGCCTTACGAACGGAAAGGTAGCCAAGGGAATGAGAGTACAAAGCACAAGACAAAATAATGCTCAAACCGACTCATTTGTAAAAACCGACTCAAAGCGGGAACATATCGAAAACCGTCACAAAACATGTGATACATGCGAAAGAGAATATCATTTATCCAAAACATGAATCAATACATGATACATAAGCATTAAACCAAGTTTAAGAAGCATAATAAATAAGAAACATAGATAACTCTCCAAAACAACAAGTTTGGAAACTAACTTAAACAAGGGTTCACTTCAAACTGTCATAACAAGAGTTCTATGGGAATGCAGAAATTCTAAGTTGAGGTGATAGCTTATCCTCTTCTAACGGTTCCCAACGATTGGTCACAAGCCAAAAAAAGCAAGTAACAAAGGAGATATGATCATTTTACGAAAAAGGGTCAGTGCAGTGAAACTGCACAAGTCACGACCGTGACTTGTATTTCACGACCGTGAAATGAGGTTTCACGACCGTGACATGCCATCTCACGACCGTGAGATGTGTGACCAATTCACCCGAGATCCTTCAACATAAAATCAATCCTTTTATTTCCAATTCTCATAATTCCTCTCTAATAACTATCAACAATCAATATTCATCATCAACAATCATCAAACAACAACAATCATTATCCATAACATAATTCCTAACTTACTTATCGTATTCTAAATACGAATCCTAGCATATAAGGCATGTAAAACACGTAAATGATACCGAGTAACCCTTCACCGTTACCTTTACGCGTCTTTAATCGATTACTAAGCCTTCCTAGTAGTCTCCACCTACAAATAGGTAATAAAAGATGAATAAAATTCATCTTGAGAAAGACGGAAAGATTGAAAAGCGAGAAAGACAATGATTTTAATATCAATACGGATAGAGGAAGGTAAGAGGGGAAGAATAAGACGAACCTTACGAGAATTTGAGCGAGAAATGAAGGCGTAGTGACGATTTGAAGACGGATCAAAAAGGAGGCATGGTTTTTGGTGTTTAAGGTGAGGAAGAAGAAGTTGAATTGTGAGAATGAATTAGGTTAGAGTTTGAGGGAGTATATGTAAAGGGTGAGTCGGAAAGTCAACAAAAGTCAAAGACGGCTTAAAAGTCAAGAAAAGTCAAAGACGACTCAAAAGTTACGAAAAGTCAAAGACGACTCAAAAGTCAAGAAAAGTTAAAGACGACTCAAAAGTCAAGAAAAGTCAAACCGACTCAACAAGTCAAGAAAAGTCCCAAAACTTCGACTCAAAAGTCAAGAAAAGTCAAAACTCGCCTTAAGACGGGATTTTCCTGGAATCTCGCAGAAATTCCAAATACGAACTCAGAATTTCTAAATTCGACTCGAAACATAAAAATCTTAATTAAATCTTAAAATTACTGAAAAGATTTCGTAAAATATTTCTACTAGAAAAATAGGGTACATTTCCGGGTGTTACAATCACCCCTCCTTTTAAAAAGTTTCGTCCTCGAAATTTGAGAGTAGAAAACAAAAGTATCAAAGATAAGAATCGGTTTACAAAATTAATACGAAAACTTTTATAAGGGAGAAATATTTATGAAACGAAGTTCATCCAGAAAACTGTTTAAAGAAGAATTTTCATAAGTGTGAAATTTTTCTTACGGATCTCAAAAATGCTCGTCGCGAACGAGAACTTTAATTATCCAAACAAATCATTGTCGAAATAGTGAAGTTGAAATTCAAAACAACGTTAGTAAGTGCAGAACTAGTTATCAGACGTCTCCAATAACAAGTGCAAACATTTAACCAAACGCAAAATCCAAATGTAAAAGCAAAAGAAATCCGTTTTCTCCAAAAAGAGGGTACACAAACCATCTTTAAACTTCTTTGAAACGTTAAATTAGAAATATAATATGGAAATTTGAAAGTTTTATCAAAGATAAAATCAAATATCAAGACCTTACACGAACGTAGAACGACTCGAACATCGAATCACAATTCGTGATACAAAGAGGTACGACCAAACGAGCTAAAAAGGGAAAGAATTAAAGAGTAGCGGATTGAGGAAAGATCAATTTGAGGGAAAAGAGAGGAATGAACCACAATACTATCTTCCATCTATGACAAATCAAAGGTCGATCACAACTCGACATCACTAACTCCACGAGTAATCTAGTTCTCAAGAGAGTGCAATATATCCTCAACAATTTCCATCATTAGATTCCTACCAAAATATTTCATAAACATGACACTTCGAGTAACAAATCCCAATTATTCGAATCCAATTAGAATCTACTAAGGTCCATCGGCACGGTAGACTCCACAACTAACAATCCAAATGAAAGATTCATTACAAACTCTAATCTTCCTAGCTCCATCAAAACTCTTATTAGAAACCATAAACGATATATGTATATACATAGGGAAACATGATCGCTATTAACCACAAGGTAAAGAGACTTACCATGAAATCCTTTAATCCAATTTACTTCAAACTCAAAATCCTAAATTTACAATGAACTTCCTCACCTTCAAAAGTTAAAACACAAATCCTCAAAAGAGATTAGTCACACAATCTCATTTCACTTAACTTTTGCCAATCCTAGGGCAATGCGACCGTACATCACTTTATTTAGTTCTTTCAAACTCTCAATACAACGGTTTTCGCTTATGACAATATTCCACAAGTTGTGTCATCCAATCCAAATTCCACAAAGTATCTATTCCCACTAGGGTCCAACACATAAGGACAATAAATTCTTAAGTAATCTTTAAAGCAACCACTAAAATCCTTAACAACAACAATATCATTACGATCTATTCGATCCTCAAGGTGATATTACAATATCAAGATTCAAAGTCTAAAATCACCAAGAGAGGAGAGGTTCAACCTACTTATCCTCAATTCCTTATAGTCAATTAAACATGAATCTAGCTCAATAGGACGGTTAGGTACCATATTCGAAACTTCTTCAAAACACACCTACTAACCCTTACGTTAGCTAATAAGAAAAACTACCTCTCAAGAGAGTAGGGATAAAAGACAGGATACAAGGAACATTAGGAAGCGTCACTAAAGACTACGATAAGATGAAAAAGGCAAAGGCGAAAAAGGAAAACGAGGTTGAGGAAGAGACAAAGCAGATAGTAGAGTTATGAAGATATCTGATTAAGAAAGAAAGTACGAGCTTGTAATTTCTTAAAGATCAATCTTGACAAAAACATTCAAGAATGGAAATGGAAAGGAATGATGGCACGAGTAAGGATTTAAGATTTAATCCACAAAGTTTTCTCCTTTCCACTTAGGGTGATATAAAGTCAACTCATCCCAACAAGGTCTCCTTCAAGGACCATCGTACCACGTCAATCATCAAAGTAAGGTACACCTAGATTTGATAAATCGACTCAAACCCAATTCATCCATCCTTTCATATCACACGGATTCCCAATTGCGGAATTGTAACTCAAGTATAATAACATTCCTTTAGCTCAAATATTCAACACAACCTCAAAGGTTTCTTTAATTGAAAGACTAACAAAGTCTCTCTTATACTCGGTCATTTTCAAGTCTATAGCCCACGAGTTCATTATTATCAAAGTACAACATCAAGCCAAACATCATCATTAACATCCCAAGGTATTTCCATCCTAGATCACATCATCGCATCTCTCTCATATCTATAATCCTCAAGTAATATGGTTCAACTTACAACGAAACCTTACTACTCCAAACGAGTCTCCGATACCATAAGATAAGATCATATCTTTAATCCAAGAACTGAAGCCAAATGCTTTTCACACCTAGCCTATACTCTAACACATAAACTAGAATCCACCAGAAGTCACTTAGTCTCAAAAGCATTTTACAACTCAAGGCATCATTCAAACTCTTAAATTCAAAAGATTAAATCGCTAATGGGTTAAGAAGTCTTAGCCAACTCATTCAATCTTACACCATCAAATATCATGAACTATCCACACATTAGTCATGACAAGCATCAAGCATTAAAATCATCAAACTCATCTTACTACCTTTCCTTAGAGATACA
>JAIUZE010071598.1:0-63150 GCA_022085475.1 Heliosperma pusillum | reverse complement strand
TCATCTTCTTGTCACTAATTATTCCTGGCCCTGATAATCCAAAAACCGCCTTAGATGTTTATTTGCAACCTTTGGTGGAAGAATTGAAACAATTGTGGGAAGTAGGTGTGCAAAAATATGATGTGTCTTTAAAGCAAAATTTTCAACTAAGAGCTTCATTGTTGTGGACCATTAATGATTTTCCCGCCTACGGTATGCTATCTGGATGGTCTACCGCGGGAAAAAAGGCATGTCCTTGGTGCATGTACCAAAGCAAAGCATTTTCGCTTCCTTGTTCCCATAAAGTGAGTTGGTTTGATTGTCATAGACAATTCTTACCGGTGGGGCATGCCTTTAGGAGTAACAAAAAAGCTTTCAGAAAAGGTAAAGTGGAGCGCAATCATGCTGTAGATCGACTTCCGGGGGATAAGGTGTGGGATATGGTTTGTGATTTGTCACGTACTATTGATTGTACTAAAGCAGAGACGGAGGTGCTGAAGAAGAAGAAAATTGGTTGGTTTAAAAGAAGCATTTTTTGGGATCTTCCTTATTGGAAAACGATGTTAATTAGGCACAATTTGGATGTAATGCATATAGAAAAGAACTTCTTTGAGAAACTGATTCACACGATTATGGATGTAAAGGGAAAGACTTGTGATACTGTTAAATCACGAGAAGATTTGAAGACAATTTGCCATCGTCCCAATCTTCACATTCGTAGCGATGAGTCTTTGCCAAAATCTATTTTTACACTTGACAAAGCTCAAAGGAAGGTCGTATGTGAGTGGTTAAGAAAGTTAAAATTTCCTGACGGATATGCATCCGATTTTAGTCGATGTGTTGATATGAAGGAGCTAAAGTTGCAAGGCTTGAAAAGTCATGATTGTCATATCTTCATGTAACGATTATTACCTGTATCTTTGAGACATCTCCTCCCCACTCCCGTGTGGAATGCAATTGTTGAGATAAGTCAATTTTTTCGAGATTTATGTTCGTCTTCAATATGCGTTGATGACATGATTCGTCTTGAGGAGCAAATACCAGAGATATTGTGTAAGTTCGAGATGATATTTCCTCCATCATTTTTTAATTCCATGGAGCATGTACCGATACATTTGCCTTACGAAGCCAAAGTTGGAGGCCCCGTCCAAGATAGGTGGATGTATCCATTTGAAAGGTAAGATCACTAAGTAGTAATTAAATTATAATTATTATCGTACTATCTCTTTAATTGATTTAATATTTTTACACTAGTCTTAACAACTATTAATCCCATCAAGTATTGAATAGGTTTCTTAATCACGTGAAGAAGAAAATTGGTAACAAAGCTCGGGTTGAAGGTTCAATATGTAATGCGTATTTAACGGAAGAGATTGCAAATTTTTGCTCTCTGTACTTTGAAAAACATATTGAAACCAAAGCAAAAAACTTGAGTGTTGATAAAGCGGATGAACTTGAGACAAGTTTACCCGAGTTTTTCCAAATGCATGATGATGAGGGTTGTTCATCAATTGGGGGAACCAGATATTTGGATGACAAAGAATATGATCGTGCTCACCTTTACGTTCTTTCTAATTGTGAGATTTTGGAATCATATGAAACAGAGTTTGTGAATGATTTCATTAAAGCACATCCTAATGTGAATAGAGATGATGTTTGGAGTAACCATGAGGATCAATTTGCAGCATGGTTTCGGAACCATGTAATTGAGTTAAATATCCAAGAGGATTTGATAAGGACTTTGGCCTTTGGTCCTTCACGAGAGGTGAAAACGTGGAATCGTTACTCGGTCAACGGATTTAATTTCCATACATTCAACTACGGTAAGAATAAGGCTAGGTGCAATTATGGTGTTACTATTTCTTCTCTGGATGACAACGAATACTATGGTATAGTTGAGGATATATTTGAGTTGAGCTATAATGGGCGTGAGCGTTCTTATAATACTGTCTTATTTAAGTGTGAATGGAAGGATAACTCTGTGGCCGGTATGAAAGTTCATGAACGTTATAACATCGTCGAAGTGAATCATACCCGGACATACTCAAAGTATGATCCATTTATACTCGCACATCAAGCCAATCAAGTATATTTCGCTTCTTATCCAAGCACGAAGAATGATCGGAATCAAAAGCAGTGGTGTGCAATTTTTAAGACAAAAGCACGCTCACAAGTAGATACAACTTTTTTTCAAGAAGAAATAGTATCTAGCGGGTTTTTGTTGTCTCCACCTGATGAGGACATCCATGAGAATGGCAATGAAGAGGGTGAAGGTTTAGAGAACGAGGATGGTGATGGTCAAGTTGACGGTGATGGTGGTGTTGATAGTGATAATGATAATGAATCAATTGGTGATGATGATGAGGACGAATTTGATGATGATAATGATTAATTGGGTAAAGATATATAATTATATATATTTTAATTAAGTTTTTTATGTTATTTGATGTTTTTTTATGTTATTAACAGCTTATGTTTGTTTTTTATGTTATTAACCGTTTCTAACAATTTGAATATTTGTGTACTTGTAGATGGCAGGAGGTCGAGGTAGACAACGTGGCGGCGGTTCAAACAGACGCCGTAGTACTTCTTCAGTCGACGAGGAGGAGATGGAGATTATTTATCAGCAGAGTCCGGTAGTGGTCGAGGAATCGACCAATGACGATGAGTCCTCGGATCAGACATTGGAGACGATCCAGTTCACGCCGGAAGGGAAGATGATACTTGATCCCGCGGGGTTTTGGTAAGACAACCACCAATGTCTTTAATTTATTATTTTATAATTATATTACATTATTATTTACCATAAATGCATACTATTCCATAATTTATTTTTCAGGTTTTCGTTTCAAAAGGTTGTACGAAAAGGTTGTACGCGGTTGTACTCAGAGTACAAAGCAGAAGATGACGGGAGTTGCTCCTACTTGTTGGACCAAGGCTACCTCTGCACAAAAAGAGGAGTGGTTCAATAATTTTAGGGTATATTATTTTTGTTTATATTTTCTTATATATTATAGTTTTTAATTAATAATTTATTTTACTAATACTTACCTTTTAAATTGTAGAAAACATTTGACTGGCCGGCCGGAATAGAGTATATTGTACGTCAAAGGTACAATGAGACGTGCACTAGACGGTTAAGGGACAACATGTATAAGGTTGTCAAGAGGAAGAAGGAGCCGGAGCATATGAGAGGTATTTAATTGTTTTTGTTATTTGTATATATATAGTTATATTTTTACACATTTTATCATATTTTATTATAATACTTATTTAACTTGTAGGTGGTGCATATGAAGATATGCTTAAGTATCGTGAAACTGAGGAGTTTCAGGCTAGGTCGGCCCAAGCATCCAAAAATAAAAAAGGAGGAAAGAAAGATGGAGCGGCTGAGCCGTCGCATCACGCAGGATCTCGATCTTTCCTTAGCCTAGTTTTGGGTGTAAGTTATAATTTCCACTTTTTCCTCCATTTGAAAATTATAACTTAAATTCTTTTTATTATTAAAATTTTCTTATACAAGTCTTTAATTTTTTCTTTTAGAAGGGTAAGAAGAAAAAAGCTAACACGCCCACAGCTCCGGAGCTCTTCCTTGACACCCATTCCCGGCTCGAAGACAATAGAAGATATTGGATCAAACCAAAAGATAAGGAATTATATGTAAGTTTCAAGCATTTTTGTATTTTTACAATAAGTTCAATTTTTTGAATGTTTAACCAATATTGTAGCTATTTTTAATAACAATGTTTATATTTTGTAGGAAGCATTTTCCGCCGAGAAACTTAGGCATCCCGAGAAACCCGATAACGAGATTTGGTTCGACTTAGTAAAGGGTTTCAAGAAGGGGAACGTATACGGGATTGGGTCGGCAAAGAACGTATTTTACGAAACTCCAAGGGGAAGAATGTCGTCCACCTCAAACCAAACATACGAGCCGACAGTCGTGGGAAGACTCCAAGCCGCACTTGACGAGGAAAAAAGAAAAAACGCGGAAAGGGATGAAGAATTAAGGATAATGAAAGAGAAATTCAAGGCTTGGGAAAGCAGGTTTGAGAATTGCAACCAAGGTCCCCCTCCCTATCGGCGGGATTATGATGAAGGCAATGGAAGTGGTGGATTCCAGGCCGAATCCAATATAAACCTTGGCTTCTGATATAGTTTAGAAACTTGTTACTTGAAACAATTTATGGTTGAAACAATTCCGTTTAAGAAAATTTGTAAACTTGAAACAATTTTTTTTATCTATATGAGGATGTTGGTTTCACATCGTGTTGTTGTAAATGTGTGAAATCTTTGTGTTTTCTTGTATACTTGCAGGTAGGGTATGATGGTATGGTATGGTAGGATGAAAACGGAAATTTCATGCAATATCACAGGTATTTTGGCGACTGAAATGTTCATTTGGCGACTATTTTCAGTCGCCAAAACCCCTGTATTTTTGCAAAGTGAAAATCCATTTGCGACTGCTTGGCGACTGAAATCAGTCTATGGTAGTCGCCAAAATGGCGACTGATGGCGACTGATTTCAGTCGCCAAATTGGCGACTACATAAGCTTTCAGTCGCCAATTTGAGCGACTGATTTTAGTCGCCATTTTCCACAATTGGCGACGATTTTTTCAGTCGCCAAATTTGGCGACTGAAAGTAGTCGCCCGAATGTTTTTTGGCGACTAATGAAAGCGACTGGGTCTTGGCGACTGAAATCAGTCGCCAAATTCATTTTAGCGACTGAAATCAGTCGCCAATATCAGTCGCCTGAATGTTGTTTTCTTGGAGTGATTTTATAATTTTCCCACTTACGTACTAAGAGATATTTTCGAAATAAAATGTGCATTAACAAACGTGTGAAAGGCAAAGGACGACAATTGACTGGGACAGAGGGAGTAATTAGTAACATTACAAATTAATTATGATAAGAAATTCGAAGTACTTGTCCTGTAACTTATTGAGAGACATTAAGGTAATGTTGTTGAGCAAAAAACAAATACTTTTTTTCCCAACAATATTTTTCTGTACAAAAACTTGGGAAAAACGGTTTTTCACTAAGTTAATGAGAATGCTCTTTTGTACCTCCCTCTTTATCTGTTTATTCTGAATGTTTCGATAGTTGATATGACCCAAAGTTACTCTTTTAGACCATGTTTGGACTTACTCTTAAAAAACCTGTTTCTGCTTTTAAAAATGAGTTTCTAAATAAGTTGTTTTTTGATAAAATTGGAGGTGTTTGGCCTACCGTCTTATAAGACTACTTTCCAAAAGGAGCTTTTTACGGAAGCGAATGTAACTGAAACATTTATGTTCAAAAGTTATATCAAGATGGATCTCGATTTGTAAAGAATGAAAAAAATTAGAATATATAAATATTTATTTTATTTAAATGACATGTCTTACAACATTAAAATTTGTCATTTATGTATGAGTAAATTAGAAATTACTCACTTTTAAAATCCATTTTTTTAAAAAAATTAATCCATTTCAAAAAAAATTCCTTAAATATTTCTCCCTTGAATTGCATGATGACCTAAAATTGCTTCAAAATTCTAACTTAAGTGACTTATTTAGCATGTTGTTGAACTTATTTTGTTTGTGCGTGGCTTAGCTAATTTATATTTTGAAAGTTATAACTATGTAGAATAAGTTTAACAACAGACGAAATAAGTCACTAGAGTTGGAGATTTCAACAATTTTACGTGAAAATGCAATTTTAGGGTTTACTTTTTGGAAAAAATTTCAAATGGGAGTAATTTTAAAAAGATGAAATTTAAAAGGGAGTAATTTCTAATTTACTCGTTATGTTTTAAAAATCTCAAAAATAAAAGTAAAAATTAGAAGCATATTATTGATTCTTCTATTTCTATCTCTCAAATTTGACTCTTCAACTTAAAATAACTAGTTTTACGTTTCTTAAAATTAATTCACTTGCTTAATTTGGCTATGTTTGACAAGCTGTTTCAGGAAGCTTATTTGACCAAAATTTCAGCAAACTAATTTTTTGCAAGTGTTTGACAAATAACTTTTTTAAACAAATAAGCTACTTGAAATGAAATGTTACATATGGTAGCATTTGCGATTGCAAGGTACCTGAACTGATTTTATTTTATTGCTTTAGCCCTTCAATCCATAATATTAAATTAGCATTATGTACTTTTACGTCATTTCACCAAAAATCAAGTACAAAATTCAGCTAGTTTGCCAAACATTAATTTTATTATATAATTAGTTAGTTTATCAGTACCTAATTTTCAGTTTCCTTATCAATTTCATTTTCAGGTTTCAGATACCTTTTCAGTTTTTAGGCTATGTTTGACAATGCATTTCAGGTAGGGGTGAGTAAAACCGGGTACCCGATACGGTTTTAATAACCGTATCGGGTACCCGGTTTTTGGAAGGCCAAAAATTAGAACTCGGATCCGACCCGGTTTAACCGGGTACCCGGTTTTCGTATACCCGGTTAAACCGGGTACCCGAAAACCGTATACCCGGATCCGGTTTAATTGATAATGCTCAAACCTGGAAATCGAGTTCACAACATTAGTCACGACCAATAAATAAGATGCTTATATAATCCACTAGGATCATTATTACAAAACACAATTACTTGCAAAGTCAGTAGGTAAAATAGCAAAATACAAATTTGCAAAATTTCACACAGAAATTTGTCACTGATAAAGTGAGTTGCGTATATTACAAGTTTCACATAAAATGATTGGTGCTAAAAATTTCACCCATATAGTCAAAATAGAAAACAAAATTTTACATACAACTTTTTTTTGGTTATTTTTAATTAAACCGGGTCAAAACCGTATACCCGGTTTTGATTTTCCCCGACCCGGACCCAGTACGGTTTTTTTAAAAACCGTATCATATACCCGAAAATTCGTATCGTGTACCCGGAAATCCGTGTAATTAAAACCGTGTACCGTATATTAAAACCGTACCGTATATTTTTGCTCAGCCTTAATTTCAGGTATCTTATTTGGTCATAGTATCTTATTTGACCAAAATTTTAGGTACCTTATTTTTTTTTCAAGCGTTTGGCAAGTAGCTTATTTAACAAAATAAGCTACCTGAAATGAAATGCTACCTAGACTTCTGGAGTAGCATTTGAGAAATAAGGTACCTGATTTGATTTTATCTTCATTTCTTACCCCTTCAATCTCTACTACTCCGTATTAAATAATTGTCATTTCTCTTTACATCATTTCACAAAAATCAGTTACATTTTCAGTTAATTTGCCAAACAATTTTTTATAGAATCAATTAACTTATCAGCTCCTAATTTTCAGCTACCGCCTTATCAGTTACCTTTTCAGGTTTCAGTTAGTTTTTTAGTTTTCAGCTACCTTTTCAGGTTCCAGCTACCTTTTCAAGTAGTTTTACTAAACATAGTCTTAACTAACTTTTAGGTTTTAGTTACCTTTTCAGCTAATTTTACCAAACCGAGCCTCTGAATCTATTTTCATACCAAAACGTAGCCAATTTTTCTTTAACCGCACTCCTACATATTTTACATTATACCTTTAATACCATATTTTCTTTAAGTTCTAAAAATAGTTTCACAATAAATTTATTGTAATACAATATCTCAAAAGACCTAATCAAGTTTCAGTGGCTAATACTCCGTACGAAAATTATCAATTGAAACTACCATTCTTACATTTAATTAACAAAGAGTAGAATTGAAGGAAAACCCTAGAGTCTAGAGGTGCAATTAATTATAATAAAAATGTTGGGTTATTTTCAGTGAAGTAAGATTTCAACAATCCTAGATCAATTGGGACGCATAGCAACAATAGCTATCAGATATTTGGTGGGATTATTGGTTGGACATACAGTTGTCACTAACAGTATACATACAGAAAAGTCACCAACAAAGAAAAATAAATAAAATTTACACCACTTATAAACTTAATCAAACACTTTTTAATTCACAAATAATACTTAGGTTGAAATTTATATCATATCGTATTAACAACTAGGTCAAAAAAATATTCCAACAGGTATTTTTAAAATGCATTAAAGGGACCCATATTAACAGAAATACTGTTTAATTATCAGAGCTAGAATGCATATTAGTCTATTACTAGTTAATGCAAGTTTGTATGGTTTGAGAATCATAGTAGACTTAAAGAATGATATTTTTAGACCAACGCCCTCATAAATTTATCATATCATATAATATAATAGTTGATTATTGAAAAAAATTAAAGAGAACATAACAATATAACATCAGAGCCAATTTTTGGCTTGACCTACCATGGAATTGAAATATTTACATGCATGAGTATATATATATAATTATAACTTAACACTGGTCGCTAATCAGAGTCCAACGCCTAATAAACTATAAAAATGATTTGTAAGATATGGTCAATGGACAATGATACAATAAAAATAGTTAAGAGAATCGCCCACCAACACAGCTTTAGAGTCTAGATGCAAAAGGCAGTGAAAGTGAAAGCTACAAAAACCACTACGTGGAAAAAAATTGAATTTTTAACAATTTAACATTAACTAGGTTCGGTGTACGGCTTTGCCCGATCTGCTTCTACTTACCGTTAAAATTTTAAGTTTCTATGAAATAATAAAATTATAATAAACTTATATAATTCATACATTTATCATTTACTCCATTCGTCCCGGTCAATTGTTATTCTTTCATTTTGGCACAAAGACCGAGGAAAGAGTAGGAGACCATTTGTGGTTATATTTAATGGATGACAAATGAACAAAAGTCTCATTGAGAGTCAAATTACTCATCGAAAGCCTTCATAATATAGCAAGGAAAACAATTGACTGAGACACCAAAAAAAGAAATAGGACAATAATTAAATGAGTATAATATATTTTTATATAGCATATCTTAAAGTTATAAATACTTTCACTACTCCCGCATGTTTTTTTTACAACGGTAAAATATAGTAGCTTACATCGTGCAATCCCGACTATCAAAGCCGGATTTTATTATTACAATACTTGAATAATAAACTAAACTAAGGACTGGATTCACGAACGAAACAAGCTTCATGAGGGGACAATCGCAGCTGGCCCAATGAATTAGGATTTCTTTTTTCTTCTTAATTAAGATAGATTCGGAGGAGTACCTACAACAAGACGCACTTACGCCACGAAGACATAGAAATTTATGGGAGAAAGATCTACTTGACGAACAAGTAGATAAGATGCGTCTCGGAGATTCATCCCCTTTGCTATAATCCATCTTAGGAGTGAATATTCTCCTATTCTTTTCCTCTTTCACAATATGCTTTAAAGGCGAACGACGCCAGGCAAGAGACCGACAGTCCAAGTAGCTAAGCCAAAAGCCAACCCGCAAAAGAGGTCATCCCTCATCCAAAATCCAGTCCATGACAAACATTGAAAACTTCGATATGGAGAATCCAACGACGCAACTAAGACAGAGAGTCGTTTTCACAATTCTCCAGAATCTAAATAAACGATTTATTCCAATAGTAGTACCATTATTACTAACATAGAAACTCCCATAAAGAGAGATTATTATTAAAAACATAAACAACAATAATCTAATATCGAATAACATAAGACTAAGGAGGTAACCACCGCATCCAACACTACCAACACCATCGCCACCCAACACACAAGACCAGCCGAGATGCTTATCGCAAAGAAAATACCACCCACTGAAAGAACCCACTTTAAAAAGGCTAAGTGACAGAAACCCAGATCCCCAACAACACAAAACATGGATTAAATTAACATCAATCCATAAACAATAGAGCGGACATGCACAAACTGGAAGCGCAAAAAACACCCCCACAAGCAAAAAAGGCCGGACAACCACATGCAACAAGACTACCTAGCACACAGACCAAATTTAACAACGGACGACTTCAGAGGGGTCACATGGTGGGCGAGGAGGGCGAGGGGGAGGGGAACACCAGAATGACCCAAACACGAAGACACCGAGACCCTTAAAAAACAGCCACCCAGAAAAACGCGTTATACCCATCAGGACGATAAAAAAGAAGGCCTTACCGAGGGGGGGGGGGGGGGGGGGGGGGGGAAGCGGCAAGGGGAGGGGGAACACCACCCAGATGCATGCAAGATCAGCCGCTCCCGGAGCTCACACTGAAGGGGGTTTGAAGGATGAGAACCGTCGCGACTTAGAACATACCCATAAGCAGCCTAAGGATCACATGACAATGGGGAACTCAAGGAAAATCAAATAGCATCATATTAGTGGGTAAACGGAAGTGAGGTAGTAGAAAAGGGTTGAGATTAGAAAACCACCGGAGATGGGTTATCGGAGACGGACCAAGATATTAACCCATCTCCGGTGGCGGATTGTGAGTGAGAGGGTGACGAAGGGAAGTAGGGGGAGGCGGTGGAGCAAGTTTCGTTTTTTTGGGTTTTCTAGAGAGAGAGTATGAATGATTTTTTTAGAGAGAAGGAATGAGTATGATATTGTTAGGTTCATATACCTACACTTAATACATTTATTAAGTAATACTAATTAACTCTTTAATTAGTTACAAGATATAGTTACATGCTAACTATATTAAATTGAAATAGAGAAAGAAAAGTGTTCCTCACATTGAGTTTCAATCGAGTATTAGGCACAAGTACAAGACGCCTTCTTGCACTTGTTCTTGAGCTAGATAATTTAGGATGGATTTCCAAAAGCTCCAAATATAGGAACTCTCCTTTCGTTGCACCTAGACTTACCCTTAAATCACTCAACTATTGATTTACTAGTACAATAGTTAAGTACCCTTAAGACAAGTATACAACACTCCAAAATTACTATTCTAGTAATCTTTCTTCTATTAAAACACAAACATTTAAAGCCATTTGGTGAAGCCACATCATCATCTACACAAGGGCCCACTAACTTCTAACTTCATTTAATTAAAATACACCTAAAATATGATTAAAAATTTAGTACACGTTTGTTTTAGAATCATTAATTTTTTTTACCAAATATAAATTAAAAATTCATTTTATATATTATTTTCCCCACTTTTACACAAATTAGTAAGAAAATACTCATGTAACTAAAAATACTCTCCTTCAATTGAAGTATGATATAATCGTAAATTGGTGTTTATTAGTCATGTCAGTTTTATTGGAAAATAATATTAATAATAATTTAGATATACTTATATATTAAATTATATAATATATTTATAACCATACCAGGCGAGTTTGAAAAATTATAATTAAAAAAAATCAAAAAAATTAAGTTACAGTTTATTGAAGTGAATACTAATTAGTGAGAAATAAACTATCGATTTATTAAATATTCACTTTATTAAAATATATTTTATTTTAACACAATCAAACTGGTTAATTTATCATATTGATCATGTCGGAAATAAGTCAGGTGACTCGCGTCAGAACATGCTCAGAAGCAGGTTAGAGCTGCTGTGTGCTAAACGTCTTACAGTTGAAATATATAAGTTGTCTAAAAAATAAATCAAGTTTGTTATTATCGCTTTAATCATATCGGTACTTACATCACTTCTAATGTAGTAATTATAAACATCCAGGTTTTTATATAATTTTTTAGTTCATAAAGTTATTTAGAATGTTTTAATTATATTATTAATACTTATTTCATGTTTGATACAAGAGTGTTAATATATTGGGGTTTAATATCTTATATGAAATATTCTATGTTTGCGCCTGTGAATTCCAAAGTTAACATTATTATTTATTTATTTAAATATATGATAAAAATAATGTTCGAAAAATAAACCCGTGCAATTTGCACGGAGGTAAAACTAGTATAGTGTTTATACTTCAACACAAGTTCTACGAAACTTCTAAGGTTTCTAAGTATGTAGTGATTTCTAGTGAGATGTAGTAGTGATTTTGATATATGAGATTTTTGTAAGTATTAAGAGGACAAATGATCTCCTCTTAAGCACACCACAACCGGTCAAGCATGGGGAGCAATGAGCATGCTTATGATTTTTGCCTTATCAAGGCTCTAGGGTGGCTATATGTATTTAGGCTTAGCAATCATTATGTTTAATCATCATTAGTATAATGTTTAAAGCCTAAACCTACCCAACCACCCCATATAGCCAGTTTTCGTGGCTTAAAATGGAGTCCATATTATATTTGTGATTTTGTCATTTGTCACACATGTGACATGTGACATGTGACATGTTATCGTATAATATAATTATGTATTTAACTAATTTAAATACAATTTCATGTCAAATAAATTAAACTTAACACTTTAAGTAATAATTTATGATCACATATATATAAAATGGGTCATCTCATATTTGGTTGATATGATCTACAACTAATTGTAATTATGATCAACCAATCATGCTATCCCAAATGTTTCATAAACATTAAGCATTCTAATATAACAATTATATTTATTGAATCTTATTTAATCATATTACAATAAGATATATTTTTCACTTGTAAACTTGTTCTGTTTAAGGGATTAATTAATCTGTATCGTTATACAATTAATTAATATTCTTGATAAGGGAATTGTCCTTTCGGTGTGACCTCAAGTGACCAACTGATCGCCACCGTCATACGACAGTAATGTCAAACTCTAGTAAGCCAATCATTACCGATTAATGTTGATCACTTGACTATAATGTTAATCATCCCTTTGTATTTTTATTATCGAGATTTAATTAAGTGATCGCACTATTGTTGAGGACACTCACTCTAACAGATATGTAATAATATGAATTTCTTTATAAAAAATACTATGAATTTCACTTGGCTGTTACTAGTACTTTTAGTACACTTGCGTCTGTTATTATTACTTTTATTAATTTTACTGGACTTATATTTGTATTTAAATGAATATTAAATATTTGATTATCACTACAAGGTGGAAGCCAATTAGCTACCAATATTTCAGTAGGTAAATCACTAGTTTTCGGTAGCTAATTATAAATAGGGCCGGAAGTTGTGACGGAATATATGGCCCGTAGGTAAAAGCCTTGTCGCTAATGTTTCTACGGAATTGGCTACTAATAATAGCTACCAAATACGAAGTAGCTACTTTTGCGACATTAATAGAGACGAAAGTTTAGGTAGCTACATTAGCGACTGAATTAGAGACCAATTTTAACATGTTAATTATTATCTAAATTGTCTAGAAAACAATAAATGCAGGCCCCCGCTTATATGCCATGTCACCCTAGCTAGGCCTCCGTACTCAATGTGCGACATGACATGTAGGACCGCCGCCCGCTGAACATGCATGCTAGTCCATGCACCACCTCTTTTAGAGAAATTAAAATTTTATGTTGTTAAGAGAAATGAAACTCATGACCTCCAACTCCATAACTGACATTTTAACCACTGAGCCACATGAAGATTAATGACTGTTTGAGTAATGAATATCTAGTTAAGGTAAAAGTCATCGTTACGTATATGAATTATAAGGTACTTTTTAATAATGATAATTATTATGATAATATAAGTAAACTATTACATATCAAAAGCATATTTCAGATTGAAATTTGTTTTATATGAAATATACAATACACATGATAGTGAAAATAAACTTTAGCTACCAATGTATTCTCGTAGCAACACTACAAGAAATCAACTTTCGGGCGACCGAAAAGAGCGACGGATAAATATCGGCGCCAAATTGGCGACTAAAATAACGGGCGGCCGAGCGATTTCAGTCGCCAAATTTGGCGACTGAAAGATTTCCCCTATAATTGAGCTGGGGACGGATTAAACATTTTGGCGACGGAAGCCGGTCGCCAATTTCGCGACTGAAATATTTGGTCGCCAATTTTGGTCGCTAGGTTCTTTAATAGAACACGGGCTATTTTCCTATCTCATACTTTACCAAAACAAAAAAAGCGAACACAATAGGCGACGACGTTGACGACACATCTCCTCTCCTCACCACCGACCCCACCATCGCATCTCTGATCCCACTGACCTCACCACGACCTCACCACCGGTGCATCTCCTCTCCTATTCCCCTTCTTTTCCTTAGGTGTGTCTTTTGCTCTCTTAAGTTCAATTTCTTAGCTTATTTTTTGTTTTGTTGTTTACTTTATGATTGTAATTAGTATTCTGATGTTAATGTATAGTTTGTGATGCTTACAAAGTTTTAATTGTTAGTTAGTTAGGGTTTGTGTAGATTGATGGTTAGGGTTTATATAAATTGCGAATTTTTTGAAATTGTTTAACATTATGTTAATCGAGGTTGTAATTGACAATGTATTGGTGTTTTTGATGATGTTAGGATTGCCGATTGACAAAATTAGTATAAATGGAGTATTATTGAAGGTATAAAGTTAGTACTCACTTCGTCTCATTCATTTGTTTGCCCTTTAAATTCTTTTTGAGGGTTGTTTTAATCAAAGACAAATAAATAATTGTGACGGAGGGAGTATAATGTTAGAATTTTATAGTTAATGGGTTTAATTTTAAACATTCAGTTACGGGAAAAATAAGAGCAGATTTAATTATGGTGTTACCATTTTTTAAGTTGATGACAATGAATATTATGGTATATTAGAGTATATTTTTGAGAGGTGCTATAATGGGAGTGACCGTTCTTATATAACTGTAATATTCAAGTGTGAATGGAAGGATAATTCCGTGGCGGAATGAGAGTACATGATCGTTACAAACTTGTATAAGTGAATCATACTCGAACCTATTCTAAGTATGATCCGTTTATACTCGCTCATCATGCTCATCAAGTATATTTCGCTTTTTATCCAAGCACTTGTAATGATAAAATCAAAAATAATTGTGGGCGATTTTCAAAACAAAGGCACGATGTCAAATTGATACAACATTTTTTCAAGAAGAAATTGTATCAAAGTCACTTTTATCTCCGGTTGATGAAATTATTTATGTGAATGAGAACGAAATGGAGGGAGAGGAGTTGGATGAGGAGGAGGAGAATAGTGTGGGGGAGGGTGATCATATGGAGTTGGAGGAGGATGAAGAGGGTAAGAAGAATGACAAGGAGAAGAAGGAGAACGATGATGATGATGATGATGATGACGACGGTGAAAATGACGGTGATGATGATACTCAGGAGGAAGATGATGAATAAAAGTGTCCCTAATTTGGTATAGATTTTTACATAGTAAATATTGTTATGATTTATTAGTATGTTTCAAGTTTCATGTTTTATTTTTGAGTTTTGTACATTTTATTAACACTTTATAACAATCTTGTTGGAGTAATTGTCCTTAACAATAGTGCGATCACATAATTAAATCTCAATAATGAGAATACAAATGGATGACATATATTATAGTCAATTGGTCAACATTAATCGGTAACGATTGACTCACTAGAGTTTGACGTTACTGTCGTATGACGGTGGTGATCAGTTGATCCCTTGAGGTCACACCTAAAGGACAATCTCCTAATCATGTAAGTTAATTAATTGTATAGCGATACAGATTAATTAATCCCTAAAATGTAACAATATATTATAAGTGAGAATTATATCTTATTGTAATATGATTAAATAAGATTCATTTTAATAATTTAATTGTTATATTACTAAGTATGCATAATGTTTATGAAACATTTGAGATAAACATAATTGGTTGATTATAATTACAATTAGTTATAAATTATATGAACCAAATATGAGATGACCCATTTTATTTACATGTGATTGTAAAATATGACTTAAAATGTTAAGTCTAATTTATTTGTTATGAAATTGCATTTAAATTGGTTAAATGCTCATTTATAAGCTAAATTACATGGTACATGTCACATGTCACATATGTGACAAATGACAAAATGCAAAGATAAAATGGACACCCATTTTAAGTGGGGGTGCCGGTTTTGGGGGTAGTAGGGTAGGGCATTTAGTTGATGATTATTGTTCTTATTGAGAATGGAATAATATGATTACTACCTAAGCTATATACCCACATATTGTCTTGTAAAGACAAAAAGAAAAAGCTACCCTCCCTGGTGAACAATGGGTATTTTGTCAAAATCAGTGGGACTGAAATTCGACCCCAGGCTGGCCAGGGCATCAGCTTGGGTGTTCAAGTCTCTTGGAATTTGATCAATATCGAATAAAGGAATTTTATCACAAAGGTTCTTTGCAATGTCTAAGTATGATATCATTTTTTAATCTTCTACAACATAAATTCCTTTAATTTGATTTCTAAATAGAAGTGAATCAGTTTTTACCTTCAAAGTTTGTACTCCAAGATTGATGCTTACCCTGAGTCCAGCTATTAACTAGGTAGCACGAAAACGGACACGGACACAGACACAACACGGACACGTGATACGGCATCTCGTGAAATTTAGGACACGGGACACGGCATTTAAATTTAATAAAATATAATTTTATAGTTATAAATAATGTACGATTTTATTTTTATATAGGTATTTGATATTAAATGTAAATAATTGAAGGTAAAATTTGACTTTGACTATAATCCATTCTCATTTCCTACCCAACTCATCTTTTAATCAATATCTATTAGTCTTTCAACCTCTCATTCCTTATTTATAGGTGTCCGTGTGTCCGCGTGTCCGACACGGGACGGCTAGTTAGGAGGAGTGTCCGTGCTACCTAGGCTATTAAGTAGGGTTGGGTAAAAATATACGACACGGTTTTAATATACGGATATGATACGGTATACGGTTTTAATTACACAAATTTCCCGGTACAAGATACGAATTTCCGGGTAAACGATACGGTTTTTTAGAAACCGTATCGGGTCCGGGTCCAGGAAAATCAAAACCGGGTATACGGTTTTTGACACGGTTTAATTAAAAATAACAAAAAAAAAGTTGTATGTGAAACTTTGGGTTTGATATGGACTATTTGTATGAAACTTTGTGGGTCAATCTTTGGATGTGAAACTTTCAATGTATGTAACTAATTTGTGGGTGTCAAAGTTTTATGTGAAGCGATGAAAGTTTAAATTTTGGCATCTCAAAACTAACTTTTCAAGTAGTTATGTTTCGTCGTAATAGGCCTAATAGATTATATAGGCATCCTAGTAATGGGTATACGATTTAATCGGGTATACGGAAACAGGGTACCCAGTTAAACCGGGTCGTATCCGGGTATTAATTTTTGGCCTTAGAAAAACCGGATACCCGATACGGTTTTTAAAACCGTATCGGGTACCCGGTTTCGCTCACCCGTACTATTAATGCGTCATATTTAACTTCATTGTTTGTAGCTTTAAACATACAACTTATGGCCTTACTATCATATCCCCCATGTGGCGATTTTAGTACTAGACCTAAGCTAGTTCCCCTCATGTTTGTTGCCCCATCGATGTATAGGATTCATTTCTCGTCTATCTCTTGGGTGTCTAACCTGTTTACTTCTTTAGCTAGGCCGGGTTCTAGGTTAGGACTGAATTCAGCCACAAAGTCTGCTAAAGCGTGGGATTTAATGGCTATCGTGGGTGCAAAGGTTATGTCATAGGTGCTAAGATGGACTAACCATTTGGCCATCCTCCCTGACAGTTCAATTTTCCCATGACAGATTTGATGGGTAGGTTAGTACGGACTAGAATAGGATGAGATTCAATGTAGGGGATCAACTTAGTATATAACATAACAAAAGCTAAAACATATTTTTAGAGTAAACCATACCTCAACTCAGCATCTTAAAGACTTTTACTTACGTTGTAGACTGGATGTTTTTGTCCATCAATCTCTTTGACCAGGTCCTCACTTACTAAAGCATGTCAGTCACTGACAGATAGACTGTCAGGGGTTCTCCCTTGCTGGGCTTGGCCATGAGAGTTGGGGAAGAGAGATACACTTTTAGGTCTTGGAAGGTTGTTTCATGTTCAGGCGTCCATTGGAACTGCTTGTTTTTTCTAAGTTGCAAAAGTTTTACACTTTTCAAAAGACGAGGAAATGAACGTGTTCAAGGCTGCGACTCATCCGCTTTTGTAGGTCCTTGACATATTTTGGCGATTCGAGCTCCAGGATTGCCTTAATCTGTTTAGGGCTTGCTTCAATTTCTCTCTTGGTAACCATGTAGCCTAAGAACTTTCCATCAGAGACACCAAAATGGCATTTTGAAGGATTGAGTTTCATAATATATTTCTCCGAGATTTGGAATGCTACCTCCAAATCCCTAACATGATCCCTGAAATTCTTTGATTTGACCACCATATCGTCAATTTAGACATCCATTATGTCACCAATTTGATATTTGAACATCATGTTGATCACGTGTTGATATGTTGCTCCAGCATACTTCAGGCCAAACGACATTGTCGTGTAACAATATATGCCTTTGTCATTTATGAATGCATTGTCTCCTAGTCAGACGGGTGCATCTTGATTTGGTTGAATCCACAAGACGCATCAATGAGTGTCAACATCTCGTGTCATGTTGTTTCATCAACCATGACATCAATATGAGGTAGCGGGAATGGATCTTCCGGGTAGACTTTGTTCAGGACAGTTTAGTCTACACAGACTCTTCATTTGCCATTCATCTTTTGCACCACCACCACATTGGCCAACCATTTAGGGTACATTATTATTTCCCTGATCATGCCCATATGTAGGAGTTTCTCTACTTTTTTTATTGATGATGATGTTTAGCTCAGGGGCGAATTTGCACATATTCTACTTCACATGCTTGAGAGATATGTCAATATTGAGTTTATGGGTGATGATACTAGCATCAATGTCAGTCATATCAAAATGAGACCAAGCAAAACAATTAGACTTAGATTTAAGAAAACTTACTAAATATGGCATGGCAAAGTCAGGGGCATTGGATCCTGCTAATACATACCTACCAGGGTACTCAGGGTCTAGGATTACCTTATCATTTTCCATCAGGGATTCTGCTACATAACCACTGTTGATAGGGTACTTTAATTGCTAGGCGAGGGACTTACCTGTCTTGGGAGGCTTCAAGGCCTGGGAGTAGCATTCCTAGGCTAACTTATGCTCACACTTTATTGTTGTTATCCCCCAGTCAGTTGGAATTTTGACGCATTGATGATATGTTGAAGGAATGACTTTCACATTATGTATCCAAGGCCTGCCCAGGATTGCATTAAAGGAAGACAAGCAATCTAGGACTCCTAATCTTTCAGAGGATGTTACTCCTTAGCTTCAACATAGGTTGGTCGATAGACCTCTCCCAAGGTGCTTCTGGTCTCACCTCTGAATCCTACCAGGACGCTTGATTTCTTCGTGATTTGGTCTTCGTCAATCTTCATTGCCTTCACGACATCCAACAATATCAGGTTTACATAACTTCCTTCATTGACCAGGATTCTCAGTACTCGAGCAGTGCAAATTTGCATAGAGATTACAAGGCCATAATGGTGTACATTGGGAACTCCTTGCATATCGCTTTCACCGAAAGTGATGGGTTTGTAACGTGACCTCATCTTTCTTTTCCTTGCAACTTTCTTTGCCGTCGAGCTGGACAGCCCACATATTTCTGATCCGCCGTTTATAAACTCGACATCGTAGATTGGTGGCGGAGGAGGCAGGTCACATTCTGATCTTTGATCTCTATCTTTCTTGGTCTATCCATTATTCTTACCCTTTGATTACAATAGATCATTCAGGTATCCTTTCTTGAGCAGGAACACCACTTGTTTGCGAAGACTAATGCATTCTTCAGTTGTATGCCCTACATCCACGTGGAACTCACGCCAGCTTATCGTGTCTTTCCTGAGATTGCGGTTGTCGGCTTTCCTCAGCAATCTAACGATGCCCCTCATATTGTTCAGCCGTTTGATCAGGCCTGCAGTATTAATGGAGAAATTATATTTCCAAATAGGTGAGAAGGTGAAGAAATTACCTTGTTGTTCTTGAGCAAGGTTGACTTCAGAATGGTCAGAACTCAGATATGGGGAGGGACCAGTACTGGAACTGCCTCCTCTCTAGCGGATGCTTTTCATATTGGACTTTTATTCTGCTCGCCACCCAACTTGAAGTTTTTGTCTTCCTCCAGCCTGATACGGGCGAGCATCTTTGCTTGGATATCCTCAAAGATGTGACAGAGGAATTTGGTGATATCTATGTAGAGGTCACTATCCGATAGAAATCCATGTTTAAATGCCTCCACAGCTGTACCAATGTCGCACCTCGGAATTGACACTTTACCTTTGTTGAATCTGACAAGTAATGTTCTGAGTGACTCTTCTGGTTTCTGTTTGATCCTGTACAGATCACTGGATTACCTTTCCAACTCTATGGTGCTTGCGAACTACTACTTGATCGTGTTTACTAAGTCGGCGAACGATTTGATGCTCCCATTAGGCAGGATATTATACCATTGAAGTGCACGTCCGATCAGTGTTGTTCCAAAGTCTTTGCACATGCACACTTGCCTTAACTCACTTGGTACTGATACAGCCAACATTTTTTTGTTTTTAAAAGGTTACATGCTTCTATGGATCTCTGGTCCCATCATAGGTTCTCATTGATGGTACCACAAACGTTTTGGGCAAATCGATCTTTTCCAATTTCATCTATGAAAGGTAAGTCAGCATAGCTTTCAGGATTAGCTTCTTCTATCGTGTCAGGGATTCCAAATATCTTTTCGATCTTCTCATTGAGCTTTTAGATTTCCTGGACCATTGCCATCATTATCGCATCCCCTGACTGGTAAGTATTTGTGGTTTTATTAGGGATGTCATCTGAATCTGATTCAACTTTTATTGCTTTGTTCTTTGAAGGGTTTGGGCTCCCAAAAGTTGAGAAGTCTATATTTTTGATGAAGGATATGAATGGGGTACCAGGCTGGATTTCGAAGTTGGAGCCTAACGCCTTGTTTTCCAGTTTTTACTTCAGGTTTGATTCTGATTCTTTCAAGTTTTGGACTTCTGCTTCAGCATGCGCCATTTTTTCTTTTAGCACCTTTATCTCTTTCAGTTGCTGCTTGGCTGCAACTAGTTGTTCTTCTATAGTTTCTCTTGCCGTTTTTTGTAAGGTTTTTGAGAATTAGTTTGTGATTGGGTTTTGATTACTTTTGAGATAGATGCCCCACGGTGGAAGCCAATTGTTTTAGTCGGATTTTTCCCTTAGTGTATCCATGCTAAGATTATGAGAACTCTGCTGATCTAGCTCGTCAGGGGAATCATCTAACTTTATATTGTAGGATGACATAAAGAAATGAACAATTACCAAAATGAAAGTAAATTGAGACAGTAATTTATATGTGGAAAAACCCTTGGAATGGGAAAAAACCACGGGCGTCAAGTCAGGAGAGGGTTTCCCTAATTTCTGGACTTTTATCGAGTACAATTGTATTGTTGTAGGTAATAAAATAAGTAAATAAAGATGTAGGGTAGTGATGTGTGCTTTATTGATATTTCTTCCACTATTTATATCCTCCAAATGTTTCGCATCCCTTCTTCACTTAGCCGTTTTTAGTCGTTGCATATTTATTTATAGGCAACGTGCCTAAAAATATGCGCAACTAACTTCTTCACGCGCTACCACTTTCGTCTTTTTTCAGGGTTAGCTGATTATGCCACGGATTTTCATTCGTTAATGACTTGGTCCTCCATAAGAATAGGAACTACTCTTTGTGATTTGTTATTCCATCACGCACCTAATGCTTATTCTCCCTTCGTCCCGGTTATTTGTTTACCTTTTCTTTTGGCACAATTATTAAGGATAGTGTAGGGGACCATTTGTGGTGGTACTTGGTGGATGACATGTGGACAATAGTTTCATTGGGTGATCAAATTAATCATAAATTATCTTCCTAATGTAGAAAGGTAAACAAATTAATGAGACAACCTAAAATGAAAATGATAAACAAATGACCGCGACAGAGGAAGTAGTATCTAATGATTCTTTCCTGCTAGACTTTGTGATGACCAGGGCGTCATGACTACCCTAGCCTTCCCCTCCCTGGAAGGTACCTTGATACTCAAGCAGATTTTCCTGTCAGGTTTGCCTCTTGCAAGCTTTGTCAGGGTGATGATTGACAAATCAGGACAAGATTTATCCTGGCTCAACATCATCATTTCTGATTTTCTTTCTTTTGTTTAGATTTTGAAGTCGTTATCCCATACAACTGACGAGTTGTTTGTCAAAATTCCAGATCATTGTATATAATACTTGTAATTTCTCGTTGTTTGGGACAGCGAGAAGTTACCACATTATTTTTTTTTTCTTTTAAAATTTAGTACCTTGTCGCTTACTAGACCAATGAGAAAATAAAGACACCAAATTTTAAAAATTAAAAAAAATATTCTTCTAACTGTTCACTTTCCTAGATAACGAGAAGTTGTTACAAGAATGTTTTTTTCTGTTTAGTACATTTTCGATGTCCAGACAGCAAGAAGATAAAGGCATCAAATTGCAAAAAATTGAAAAAAAAAACTCATGTAACTACACCTTGTAAACGGGTCAATCGGATCATGTTAGGGTCGGGTCAATTCGAGTCGGGCAGTTAGGGTATGTCATATTATCGGGTTAGTTCGGGCCAGGTCGGGGTATTTCGGATTTCATGTGTTTTTTTACTAAGTTGATCGGGTCAAAGGGTCGGGTTATTTCGGGTCTGGGTCAGTTTCGGGTCAATGATAAAGAAAAAAAAGTAAGTTTATTCATTTCAAGTCTTTTTTATTCAACTAGAGTGTTTTCGGATCAGGTCATTTCGGATTGACTGGTCAGTTTCAGGTCAGCACACTTCGGGTCATGTTCAAGTCGGGTCGGGTCAATTCGGATTTCGGGTCACATTGAATGGTTATAGTTAGGGTCAATTTCGGGTCTCGGATCGGGTCAATCGGGTCGGGTTGGTTTTGGCAGGTCTACCTGTAACTTCTCGTTATCTGGGACGACGACAATGTACTAAAGTGAAGAAAAATACAGGTTAAAGTACTATATACAGGTTATTCTGCCTGTGATATGAAATTTTGATAAATAAATAGTCGATGTCTGGGACTACAACGAGTTAAAAACTTACAAAAAAAAATAATGACGTGGACTCATTTGTGGTAAATAGAGTAAAAATCGACCTATTTTTAAAATTGTTTGGGTTTCAACCTCATTTAAGCAAAAATCTCCACTAAGCAAAACACTAACGAGTATATTGATTATTGCTGATATTTTCAATTTTTTTTCTCTAGTATCTTATTCTATTTTTGATAATGTTTTGAAAAGTTTTGTCGATGCAATGTTTATCCTCGTTGTAATGGGCTATAATTAGTTATTTTAAATGAACTAACAAGCTCATGAATGATCCATGATAATTGAGTTTTACATAAAATGACATATTTTGCAACCCAAATTTTTATTAATTTCATAATGAGTAATTAACCATGTAGTAATTTCAGTTTTATATATAACTGATAACAAATGATTACTTTAACAAGATATAACACATTTTGTGTGTAGAGTTATCTAACCACGACTATGAATACTATTATGCGAATTTGTTTATACCAAGTTTACCTAAAAGGCACAAGGGGCAATACATAAAATTCCCAACAACAACAACAACAACAACAACAACAAAGCCTTAGTATAGACATAGGTTGGGGTCGGCTAGTATGAATCATCATTTGAATTCCTTGAGATTGAATCCGCTAATATGATCAAAGGTAAACAAATAAAGTAAAAGAAAATAGATAAATGATTACCAAAACATATGTGTGTGTAAAAAATAAAATAAAAGTAAGAAAAGATTGAAAATAAAGATTAAGTGGTAATTGTGTAAATAAAAGCTTGAAAACATAAGCCATTTATTTTTTTTTTAAAAAAAATTAATAATAATAAATAAAACAAATAAATTTTTAAGTAAAATGTTAATGGGTAAATAAAAATCTAAATCTCAAACTAAATCTTTAACATGAATTTATTTCTCTACACAATACTCTCGCCCTCGCCATACTCTAACTAATTCCCTAAACTCTCTCCCTCGCCATACTCTCACTAATTACCTAAACTCTCATATCGCTTTCAATCACCTTTATCTATATTTGTTTCGGTCTTCCCCTTCCTCTAACAATATTATCCCCTCCCTAACTATCAATTTTCTTCACTGGTGCCTCTTGTGCTATTCGTAGCATATGACCAAACCACCTTAAACAGTTTTCCCTCATCTTATCTTCAATCGATGCAACACCTACTTTATGACGGATCAACTTATTCCGCAACCTATCTTTTCTTGTGTGGCCACACATCCAGCTAAACATACGCATCTCAACTACCTTTATCTTTTGTACATGTCCATGTTTTACCGCCCAACACTGACTACCATATAATAGTGCAGGTCTAATAGTCATGCGATAAAGTTTACCCTTTAACCTATAAGGTACATCCGAATCACATAAAAATCTCGCGGCGCTTTTCCACCTCAAACATCCTGCTTTGATTCTATGGGCCACATCTCCACCTAATTCTCCATCACTCTGGACAATAGATCCTAAGTACTTAAAAAAGTCTGAACAATTGATTATCTCCCCATTAGGGCTGATAGAGTTTACCTCCCTACTCTTAGTTTAAATAAATCTACACTCTAAATATTTGGTTTTCTTTTTTGCTCAATGTAAAGCCTTGAGATTCTAAGGCATGTCTCCAAAGCTCCAATTTTCTTTTAACCTTGTCCTTTTTTTTCCTCAATTAACACAGTATCGTCTGCGAATATCATACACCATGGAAACTCGAATTGAATTGATCCAGTCAATTTGTCCATAACAATAGCAAATAACAAAGGACTAAGTGTAGAGCCTTGATGCACTTCAGATACGAAACTCTTTTATCTTCCCTACATTAAGCCTTATACTCGAAGTGGCTCCCGCATACATATCTATATAATATCAATATATTTTTGCGATACCCATTTCTTTATTAATGTCCACCTAAGTATTTGTCTCGATACTTTATCATACACCTCTAAATCAATGAACACCATAGGTAAATCATTCTTTTTATCCCGATATTTCTCCATTAATTGTCGTATACATTTAATCGCCTCCATTGAAGATGGGGGTGTTCATTCAGTGGTTTGGACCAAAGATCGGATCGGACCGTGCAATTTGGTCCAGACCAAATCGAACCACACTTTATTTGGTCTGGTCCACAGTCCACCTATTTACACAAGTTTGGTCTTTGATCCGGTCCTGGACCAAACCGAATGGACCGCGGACCGGATCATGGACCAAACTCTTTTAACTAAGATTTTTAATATAGTATATATTGCAAATATATCTCCTTATTTGATAATATAACATTGTTATATAATATTTTGACATATTCTACTAATCTAAAAAAATAAACCTAAATCCTTAATATAAATTAAAAGTAATTAATCGTTAAAATAATAAAATACATAAACAACATATTATTTGGTCCACATGGTCTGGTCTGGTGCGGTCCGGACCATGCACTTATTATGTCCAGAACGGACCAATATAACTATTGTCCGGTTCGCGGTCCCAACATTTTACCCTTATTTGGTCTTCGGTCCACTAAGTTTGGTCTGGTCCGGTCCGGTACCGGACCAATGAACACCCCTAATTGAAGGTACCGGACCAATGAACACCCCTAATTGAAGATCTTTCGGGATTGAATCCAAACTGGTTCTCAAATATCCTTACCCTCCTTCTAAGTCTTTGTTCAATCACTTTTCCCATAACTTCATGGTATGACTCGTCAATTTAATCTCACGGTAATTGAAATACTCTTAAACATTACCTTTATTCTTAAACAATATAACCAAAGTACTCTTTCTCCAAGCCGAAGGCATCCTATTACTTCTCCAAATCCTGTAGAAAAACATTGGTAACCATTCTAGTCCTTTCTCCTAGACATATCCACACTTCAATGGGTATGTCGTCCGGACCTTCCACCTTCTTCAATCCCATCTTTTTTAGTGCGATTTTGACTTCACTTGTTTTGAATACTAGACATAAATTCTCTATTAACCATGTTTGAGTGAATACCTAGATCCCAAATATCTCGTTTTTCATAGCTCGTAAAATAAATTATCAAATTATTCCCTCCATCTATCTTTTATCTCCTTATCTCCAACCATTACTTTATAATCAATATCCTTCACACATTAACTCTTCCTATATCACGCGTCTTCTTGTCCCTAATCCGAGCAAGTTTATAGATCTCATTTGCTCCCTCTTTCGTGTCAAAATTTGCATACAATTTCTCGTTGACTTTTCTTTTAATGACCCTTACTGCTTTTTTAGATTCCCTTCAAGCTTCCTTATACTTCTCGTAGTTCTCCGTGGTTCTACATTTTTCCAATAGCTTGTACATCTCTGTTTTCTTCTTTATCACTTGCCTTACTTCATCGCTTCACCAAGATGTGTACTTATTTAATGTTGCCCCCCCCCCTTAAATATTTCTAGTACTTCTCTCGCTACTTCTTTAATTTTATAGTTCATCATATTCCATGTAGTTACTACATCCCTATCCAAATCATCCAACCAAACTTCAATATCTATCATTTTAGCCATAAATGTCACTTGGTTCTCTCCTTGTAACTTCCACCTCTTGATCCGGGGATCATCTAAAGGTCTCTTCTTAGGTAAGTTCATCCTCCCTCGAAAATCGAGCACCACAAGCCGATGGTGAATAGCAGTATTCTCACCCGGAATTGTCTTGCAATTCGTGTAACTCTTTCTCCAAACATTTCTAACTCAAAAGTAATTTATTTTACTTCCATTACCCTGCTCGTGTAAGTCACTAAGTGAGATTGCCTCTTCTCAAACCAAGTGTTCACAATACCCAAACCATTTGCTAACGCAAAATCCAATATACCACTTCCCTCTACAATTCTGTCCTCTATACCAAAACCCTCATGAACTCTCTCAAACCTAACTCGCCTAGAGCCTACATGTCAATTAAGGTCACCACCTACTATTATTTTCTCAATAGTTGGAACACCTCGAACAACCTCCTCTAGATCTTCCCAAAACTGTTGTTTACTAGCTGCATCCAACTCCATTTATGGTGCATAAGCACTAATGATCGTTACTACCTCACCCCATACCACGAGTTTTATACTTATAACCCGGCCACTCTTTCTAGACACATCCAACCATATCATCAATAAATTCCTTATCAATAACTATCCCTAGAACATTTCTTCCTTTATCCCTTCCTGAATACCAAAGTTTTAACCCTAAGGAGCTAATTCTCTTGCCTTCTCTCCAACCCATTTAGTCTCTTATAAACACATTACATGAATTCTCCTCCTTTTCATAACCTCCACTACTTCCATTGATCTGCCAATTAGCGAACCAATGTTCCACGTTCCAAATCTCATCTTGTTAGCTTTAGCACCAGTATGAGCCAACCTCTTAGCATGCACCCGTCCTTGAATGTGGTTGCACATTTGACACCACCACTGCTTGTGGAGGTGGCACGTCACTTCCGGACGACGACCTATCAACCTTACATACTTCCCACTACAATCGGGCTTAGAGAGTATATAGCGCCCTAACGCATTTGACATCAACCTCAGGCAAAAAGGTGGCGCGTCACTTCCGGGCGACGACCTAGCAGCCCTTACAAATTTGACACTACACCCGGGCCTAAGAAGTGTAGCTCGTCGCTTCGGAGGGAACGCCCCCAACAAAATTCAAATTTTGATTCATGTCTATAAAGTGTGACGGAACTTTTACGTTAGCTATCACACGCCTACTACAACGCTCCTCCTTTATTCAGGTTTGGAACCGATAGTAAGGCCCTGTTCTTTCTGACTTAATTTCAGCTCATTTCAGTTTAGTTCAGATTTATTCAGTTCAGTTCAGCTTAGTTCAGTTCAGTTCAGCTTTATTTAGTTCAGTTCAGTTCAGTTCAGCTCTATTCAATTCAGCTCAGCTGAGCTTCATTCAGTTCAGTTCAGCTCCACTAAATTCAGCTCACTTTAGATCTACACATATTAAACTTAAAAGTTTTTATTAATATTAATATTATTATTATTATTATTATTATTATTATTAATTTTAATTTTTTTAAATTATAAACCGCAACTTATATTAAGATAAACAACAAGTATACAACGTATTATTATTATTATTATTTAATTAATACTTCCTCTATCTCATAATTATCCTTCGTTTAACTTTTAGGGTCAATTTTAATAACTTTGACCATAAATAAATGTTGAAATATTAAAACTAAGACGTTAAAACAAAAAACATTTACATTCATCATAAAAAAAAAAATAGAAACATATTTTTTTAAATGAAAAAAAAGTGAATATAAAAGAAGAAAAGTCGAGTCAAAGTGTCGTCTCAAAAACTTTGCAATTCAAACTACGAAACTTATTATGAGATGGAGGAATACTATTAATATCAACTATTATCAATATTATTAATATTATTATTATTATTATATTATATTTACTATGATTATTATTATTATTATTATTATTATTATTATATTATTATTATAATAGTAATAATAATTATTATTTTTATTTTATTTTATTTTATTTAATAAAAACGCAAATTTTATTAAGATCAAAACATAATTTACAAGAAATTAGTGGCCAATCGAGAAACTATCTGGGCTCCCACTCCTACTACTAGTAGTATTATTGCTATACTATTATTATTACTATTAGTATTATCACTAATTATTATTGTTATTATAATGAATGTTATGACTATCAAAATCAATAATATTGATATTAATACTACTATTAATATTTACTAATATTATTATTAAGACTAATGATATCAACTAATAATATTATCATTATCATTATTATTATTAATAATTATAATAGTAATTATTTTTATTATTGTTGATATTATTATATTTATATTTATTATTTTATTATTATTATTATTATTTCAACTCAGTTCAGTTCTAATAAACTTATTTCAGTTCAACTTCATTCAGTTCAGCTCAGTTTAGCTCAGTTCAATTCAGTTCAGTTATATTCAGTTCAGTTCATTTCAGTTCAGCTCTAAATAAGTCAGAAAGAACATGGCCTAACTATCACCTAGGTAGCACCAAAACGGACACGGACACGGATACGACACGGACACGTGATACGGCATCTCGTGAAATTTAGGACACGGGACACGCCGTTTAAATTTAATAATATTTATATTTTATAGTTACAAACAACGTATAATTTTATTTTTGTATTAGTATTTGATATTAAATATAAATAATTGAAGGTATAATTTGACTTTGACTATAATTCATTCTCATTTTCTACCCAAACTCATCTTCGAATCAATTTCTTTTAGTTTTCGACCTCTCATTCCTTGTTTATAAGTGTCCGTGTGTCCGACACGGTGTCGGACACAGGACGACCGATTAAGAGAAGTGTCCATGCTACATAGACTATCACATGACACTTACATGCGGATTTTATAGATGAAATTCCAAACAAGTGTCAATAATTCTTAATTGATGAAGTCATTAACATATATGAAATGCTTAAACCCAGCATTATGAGTTATGATACCATAGATATTTCAAAGTGAGAAATATCAATCCATACAAAACCATTTCTTTGCCAACATGGACCACCAAATATCACAAAAACTAATTAAGAAAACAGAAACGTTAGAATATACTCCTCGTTGTTCTTCTAGCTTCTTCTTCTTCTTTTATATTTTATTTTTTTATTCTACTATTCCATTGTTTTAACTTAAGACGATTATATTCTTCTTCTTTTTTGGTGACCAAGGGAACACTCGACACCCTGCAAGCCGGGGGACCAGGTAAGAAATCAAGGTTACCCTTGATGGCAAGGTAATAACAGCAGCACTCCCGTGTAGGGAGTCAAACCCGGGACCTCTCAATTCGTTGTCATTGCAACGCTTTAAGGCACTCCAATACACTCAAGTCACTTTGGTTGATTATATTCGTTTTAAGAGAGACTTATCATAAAAAAAAAAAATTAAAAGTGTACGTGTGGGAGGAGGGGACCTCCACCGTCCGACCATTAAACTTGAATTTTATGACGAATTGTAATGAATCTCCGGTTTACCAAACAGCCTTTTTACATTGATAATTTGATATATTCAAAAGGTGAAAGCTACTCTTCTTGTAAGTTTTATAACATAATTACAATATTAATCCATCGCTATTCGCATGGATTTCACGTACGTCAAATCCAAATGGAATGTCTATTATTCCAATTTCCAAGGTAAGTATCTCCAATCAAATTTCTCAAAACCTCATAATAATGTACACATACTCTTGCATAAGACGGACATTATTCATCGTAAATTTAAAACGGGTCAAATAGTATCACATGATATTAATAAAGACAAAACTTTTAATATTTTATAGGTAATAAGTGGGTAATTTAGTATCTATTTAATCCATTTTAAACTTAAAACAGATAGCATCCGTCTTAAATGAGAATTTATAATAAAGGAAAGTATGAATAGAGGCAAGTAATTGGATGTTACCGAATGCAAGTTGACATGATTTTTGGGTGGCCTGTGATCTTTTGTTTTACTTCCCAAGTAGGCAGTAGCCCGTATTAATCTACTCTCTGTTGTCCGGATTTGATAAAAGATACTCCTATTGTATAAAGTTTTGACACTTATTTTTCAAGATTGATCCATGCCTCACAATTCTAGGATATCATCTATCTAAATGAGTTTATTATTCCGTATATTACACTAAAACATACGGGGTAAGTTTATACACTAATTTATTTTTATCGTTAAATGAAGTACATAAGTTGATGCTGCCATTCGATCTCTGTTATAGATCTAATTTTGTACAAACGCGCGACTATGCACTTGCTTTACGTTAGAAATTAGAAAGCAAAGGAGTAAGCAACCCTTCTAATTGCTCTCGTGCATCACAAGACTTTGGCTGGACTTTAGCAAAGTCTTGGAGTAAAGTACATGAAGTGATGAAGTATAGCAATTAGCAACACAAAGTTGTAAGTTAGGTGTTGAAAATCCAAGACATAATTTGAGACTGATTATTGTGAAATGTGAGTAAAGTCATTAGTCATTAGTCATGTTCTTTCTACTTTTGTTATAGAGATGTTTATGAGTGTTGAAGGAATTAAGTAGAAAAATACAATAGTAATTACAAGTAAGTCTTAATGCAAGACTCCATTTTGGGTATATTTCCAAAGCAAGTCTTCAACAAACTACCGACTGGACAAATTCATAGAGGATTAGAGGGACAGACCCATTTTTAATGTACGTACATATATTATTGTGTAATATTTTTATTATGTTATATTATTTTGGTTTTTGTGACGTTTATCTAAAGCGCATGAGGCACCCGTTAAAAAACTTAAATGTGGAAAAATTTACAAGATACTTTTATTAGATATACAGACTCACTTTTGTTGGGATATTAGCGTCAATTTCTCATTTGCAAGGAAAGCAACCAACCGTATTGAATAAATACCAATTCAAAACACACAATAATTAAAGTATAAAAATCTCTAGACCTTTAGTAATACTGGTAAATGTCACCAATATTACCCCTAGAGTAACCCTTCAATTATTGTATTAAAATACCCGATATGCTGCCTCTCACCCTCAGCTCAAATAAACCCCGACTTGCTATTTTCTCTACCAAACTAAGTCATCTTGTTTGACATTTGTTTTGTGAGATGATATTTTCCAAAGGACTTACCATCTTTTATACAGCCTTTTGAAGTGACGGTATACTTTAATACCAGAATGCCAATTCATGTTATCACACAAATGAATTAAATTCATAAATTTTTGCATAACGTAAAAACAAATGAACTTACATTCACTTAACACCAAAAGTTACATGTGCATTGTAAAACTTGTTATTAAAATCTTGTGTCGAACGAGTTACTTTATACAATATTGTTTTATCAGAATTAATGAGATAAAGTTGTAAAGCTTTCCACATTTAGATTCAAATGTGTGCCCTTAGGGCAAATGTTAGAAAAACTAATACTCCCTCAAATCCAATCCAAACTACTCACCTTTCATTTTAGGACAATCCAATCCAAACTACCCATACCATAAATGAGTAAAATTAGGACAACTCTATCCTTATAACATACATATATTTACAAAAATTGTCATTCTTATAACATACCTCACATAATTTATGTACTACCTCTCTCATCTTTTTTCTCATATTACCCTCACCAAAAGCAATTCTCTTAAAACTTGTGCAAAAGGGTGTGGGTAGTTTGGATTGGATTGGAGAGAGTATTATTATTGAAAAATATGATAAAAGAACAATTTTATCCTAATCTTTTGGTTAATAAAAATTAACTTAACATGTAATGTAAAATCGTCGCCGTTGTTCAGTATTTATGAAGGACAACAAAATCGGGATTGACAACTAAAAATAAATGTACTACGTCAAGAATATCGCAAATGCTCCTCTAAGACGGTCACACGGTGCGACCAATTAATAGTGACCACTTTTTAACAAATAGTGACCTTTTATAAAAAAAATGTGACCACCTTCTACGATTAAAACATAACAATTTTTTCAAGGTGATCACGTTTACCTTAAAGTAGACACTATATTAATCAAAAAGTTGTCACATTTTGCCAAAATACACGATAGACAACCGTTATAGAGGAGAATGACCGCAAGAATATAATTAAGATGGAATATAATTAAGATGGAGAGGGACATACATTTGAAGACAAGAAGAACGAGTTATTAATGAGATGAGCAATTTCCAACTTAAAATGTATGTGTGAAAACCACAAAGACAAATAGAGAGTAGAACAAAACTCCCATGCATTGCCAGCCTAAGTTCTCCATATTTGATTTGTCTATATCATAAAGTCAATACGTGACATGGACTCTTGACAATTAGTTCATTGAATACCTCCGTACTCTAACCCGTAATGGTCTAATGGTCCTACACTCCTACTACCTTTGGAGTTAGGACTGTCCCATATTTTTGATTGATTACACCCTTGAGTTTTCTAGATACATAATGATGTTATAACCTACTAAGAAGAGCATCGCCACCCTTACCGAACCTCATCCGATGGTGCCGGAGATACACGATTGGGACGGAGGGAGCATATATTATATAGATATGTATACACACTGTCACACACTCACCTTTAGTAGGATCCCAACACTAACTTTAGACGTTTTGGCCTATTTGTGATTTTCAATTTCGTGACCTCAAATTTAAAGGATGTGGCACTGGTACAAAGTTATGGAACAAGGCAGGTGATTATATGACCTTATGTAAATAGCGAGAATTATGACTGAATAGAACGTGGGCCGATAGAGATTAGAAACGCATAGTGATAATTCAAAGAAGCTCCAAGTAAGGAAGTGTACGTATATTACATGCTGAATAAACTGTACGACATCAAAAACTTCCGGTTCTAGGAAAACCAAACAACGAAACAGCCTGAAGATGTAAATTTACCACACCAAACTTGTCATTCACCATAAGATTACTGATATTAATGACTAATTTTACAGATTCATAGAGGAAATCAATTAACCGCAACCTGGCTCACACTTTCGACACTGGATGAACAGTTCTTGTCTCACATAATGGAGCACCGCCCTCTTTCCTCTGTTGGCTGTGCACTCGTTTGCTGGTACCGGCTTGGGTCATTAGGGTTGTACGTGAACTCGGCCGTATCAAGGCCATACTGATATCATAGACAGAGAAAAGGCAAAAATTAGCAGGTACAAGTGAACCACCAAGTTGTAGCTTGGAGCATAATTAAAGTAATCAATTCTGGTATTTTAGATTAATACCTAACTGATGAAACTGGTCACAAGTCTAGGCAAACCGTACCCCAAAAATTCTCTGTTCCATTTGTTTGTTTATGTTTTTGCTTTTGGAAAGGAGTTTCAGGAGATGTAGATGCAAAAGGTGTTGCGAGGGCTTTTGAGGAAATAGATTACTATTACTCCCATGTACAATAAATAAGGGTTAACCCTAGCCCAGGCAGGTTAAATATAAGTTGGTTTCCGAAAAAAAGTATTAAGGGAATTTTGCTATTCAATGGAATTTGCCAAAAACTGAAATGTAAACAATCAAATGAAAAGGAGTAAAAAGCGAAACAAACAATCAAATGGAATGGAGAGCATATTGTATGCACCCATATAAAGGTTGGGATATTCTATAGTTCTAACATCTATCTAGGGCTCCTGTATCCTTGACGTATCTTTTAGATGTCTCCGAGCTACTTCAAAGTTCAAACCACTATTATGAAAGCTTTACAATGTCACAACGTACAGTTTATTTGAAAAGAGATTGTCCGTACCTTTTCCCTCATACGTGCACTCCAAGCATCATTTCTAGTGTTCCTCTGATCAGAACCTGTAACAGGTACACTAGTTGTTGCGGGTGGTTTATTATTGATAAGAGGCTGCTTAAAAGACTGCCTTGGGTTGATGAACTCCTCGTCGCTATCATAGTCAGCTGGGCTGTTCATTGCTCTAACAATGACAGTTAACAAGAACAACAGTGCCTGATATCAGGATGATAAGAATGATTTAGCGCCGATGACTGGTAAAATATGAGTCAGAAAAGGCTAAATTGGCGTACCATTTTATTTACAAATTACTGCATAACAAAAAAATTCATAACTAAAGGTAATCCTTTGCTTAACAAATTGCTACCATCAATGAACTCCAAACTGAAATTTATACAATTTCGGCCAAATTTGCATTATTGTCTTCAGTTTTAATTCATCCTCGCTTAACATAAACAGAGGACACCGTTATAGGAGTCTGTAATTGAGCCTCCCATATTATGTTTATGAACACTGCCGGTTGGTTTGAAATAATGATATCAATGGGAATTCAAGTGAACTATATTTTTAAAGCTAAGTTGGAGAGTGCAAGGAAAAAAACTTTATTTTGCAAGACCGTATGCTAATAGTTAGCACCTAGGCTATTTTAGTAATTGCTATGAAGTATGAACAATTAAACATTACTTAACGCTTGGTTATATTTCTGGCAGATTGAGATAGAATTAGAGGCATTTTGGTGAGAAAAAAGCAAATTTGGCCATAAACTCTATAAAATTCAGATTGAAACCCATGAACAGTACCAATTTGTTATAAAAAGGATCATATTAGGAAACAAAGCTTGAAAAAAAAAGGTAGTAATCTGTAAAAACAAACGCTTAAAAAGACGAATGCAGGCTATGGTGCTAACAAACGAACATAAGAAGTGACTAATATATAGAACAGTTTGAAAGTACTGATAGGTCAGAATACTCCGAATGATACAAATACATCATTCGAACACGAGATTACAGTTTGATAGTGAGTTCGATACACAGAATATTAAAATGAACATAATGGGCGAATTTGTGATGTTAAATATGCAATATTATTGATTTTTACAGACTAAATTTAAAGCTATAGAGAACACTTAAAAATGTGTACTCCCTTAAAAAAACACGGAATTGTGTCTAAGGCGTAAAACCATATGTTACTTGACTCAAACAACTTTTTCAAGACAGTTTCGAATAACTATCAAAGTTTCTGGTGTCGATAAATCTGTCTTTGGTAGATGGTCTTATAGTAATTTACTATCGCAACGTTTTAGATGAGACTTTCCCATCAAAAGTAACTTAGACTACCTATGTAATAGATGCATGTATGTGCAGCTGACAGACTACGGTCTCCACTTTCCATGACTCTTATCATTCATCCTTTTTTATACATTTCAAATAGAAAACCCCGCGACCATTGATCAACTAAAAAAAAGTCTTGCCTCACCGGAGTGATTGCCTCCATGTATATATTACTTTTCAATGGTTTTAATCTTCATGACCATTGACCACATTAATATTTCATCTTCCAAAAAAAGTTTCCCTCATCGGAGTGATTGCCTCCATGTTTCTTTTCAATACTTTTAAGTCAAAAATTTATCTTTGTCCAAAAACGAATCATAACTTGCAATTTCTTATCTAAGTCCATATTTTGTGGATTGAAGATCTAAGCACGGTGTTTTGTCCCAATCAAAGCAGTTAGTTTCCTACTTTTCTTTTTTCTCTATGTACAGTACTACATGTCTACACCACTCCCAAATTACTAATTTTGACATATTAAGAACATTTTTAGGTTAACGGTTTCGTGAATCATAGCAAACTAATTTTCAAATTATGGCTACCAATTCATAAATGAATTGCCAACATATGCGTGACTATTCGAAGGCTACAGGACCGAATCCGTGTGAGCATATTCATATAGTCACATACTCATACTAAATAGTTATAGGGAGAACAGGACAGCAACTGAAGTAGGACTCACCTCCAAAACAACAATACCGAGAAGAACCCACTTCACGATTCCCCAGTGGTCGTCGAGGAAATCAAAGATCATCTCAAAGTTTCCCGTTTTGTCCTTGGGAAGATGCTGGAGTTGAAGTATGAACATGTAAATAATAGCCATGAGTACGTCAAAAGTACTAAAGTTAATAAGAATTACCTTATCCCAGTTTTCATTGAAAAACATGAAAGCAGCACATCCAATCTCCACTAAGATCAACAAAATTATGAATACAGCATACTGCTATTGGTTAAGGAAAACCAACTAACCATCAAGTAAACAGGATTCCCTCCCCCCAAGTACATCGATTAGCACATCCTTTTATTGTCAACTTTTATCATGCACAAGACATTTAGCATAAACAGAAAAGCAGGGACTAGCAATGCATTCTACAGCCAACAGAAGTATGCCCAACAATGAGAAAAGTATCTACCATAGTAAAAAAATGTTCGACCACAGAAAAGCATAAGCATACTCTGACTCTCTGAGCCATCATCTTGTTTCCACCCTCATGTAAATTTAGTTGGCATGTGATATTCTCTCACGATAAGTACACAGCTAATGTGTATGCTACTAATGTTTCTATTATTATCTAGGATGCTTCAGTAACCAATCCATAAATATCACCCATATGCACTGAGTGAATCCTTCATAGTCGTACCAAATTAAACTGCTTTAAGAGACAAAGTAAGCATAACGAAGCCAAATCAGGGTGAGATAATTAGAAGCATAGCACCATTCCCATATGTAAGATAGAAGTGCAAGGATACAATAGTCAGACAGCAACCATTCCTTAATGAAGCTCCAATACAGCCACAGCATGATATGACAAAGAGAAGAGCACCGACCCCAATAAACAAGTATATGAACCTGAAATATATAAAAAAAAAAATGAGTAATAAGTTTGAAACAAATGACACAAGAACACGCAAACAAGACGTGCAGATGACAATTACTGGATAAACTTGATATACGAAAAAAATCATGGCAGCAATACTACAGAGTACAGACACTATACAATTTTACAGTGCCTCCAGAATGCTTGTTCTTCAGGCAAATTAAAAAGAGGTTTGAGTAGACAAAATGATACAGATCTATTTCAGACCACTGTGAGGTCAGCAATGTTGATGCAACTAGCGACCCTGGATATGTAATTGAGGGGCGGTTTTCTTTTAACTGGTACGTGAGCTTTCAGAAGCCGGCCTAATTTGTACTGATTTTATGCGAACAGTGTCAACTTAAATAATTGTGACACCAAAGGGCTTTCTTGATTGAGGATAATTGTTAGCAAGGTAATCGAGGAAAATAACAAAAGAACGTAGGAATAACAGTGGCAGATAGAGGAAGAAAACGGTCTTATGGTAGTAATAGTCCCCCCCCCCCCCCCGGTCACCATCCAGGCATTACTTTATCTTCCCTTCACCACCATCGTTTTCCTCTTTCTCTCCTTTGTTTTGAGTTTAATTACCACAAAACAATAACCCCCAAACCAGCACATGATAGCACTCGTAAGCAACTACACAAAGCAAATCACTTTGTAGTGTTGTAAAAGATTTCCACTGTCATCATGTCACACAAACGTGATCTCAGGTTGTACTGCATTTTGATCTGAAGACAAAATATCACTTTCCAGCACCATATTTTCTCCTTCCCTTCTTTTTCTTTTGGGTTTTTTTTATGGGATATACTGATAAGTAACATCAAATAACATGATTTAACAGTCTTTCATTAATATGCTCCTTTTACGGACATTGTACTTCAATGATCAGCCAATCCTTGTCCACGGGAGTTCACAAGGAAGGACTAGTACAGGATGCCCTTAATAGTGCCTATATAACTGTGTCTTTCAAGACAATTTTATTTATTAAAAGTCCTTGGTCTAGTAGATAGCGAGGCACTGGTAATACGATAACTTCTTAGGTACACACATTGTAACATTTCACTCTACACCCTAACCAACGAGAATGATACTTTCTCTTTACTGAAAGTTTCCTTTGTTATCAGCGGAAAGTATGGTTAATTCTAATTTTCTTAATAGGTTGGGGTATAAGATGAGGTGGTATACCTAGTGTAGCTTAGAACTTCTTGTGGTAATACAATGTGTGAAAGAGTTGCAGTTCAAACTCTTTTATTGTCAATGATCGCGGGTATTCTTTTCACCAACTATGACCTCCGCATAAATCCCAGACATCGCCCAGGGATTATGCATTTGTTCACCCTTTACCCTTTGTTTGGATAGGGAAATTTGGAGGGTAAGGGACGGAGGGGATTTGGAGGGAGACAATTCCCCTTCTTTGGTTAGCTAATTGGGGATGAAGGGATTCAGGAAAGGGAAAATGAATCCCTCCATTTATCTCCTCGAAGGCAAATTATTTCCCCTCCAACAAGAGAAAAATTTGGAGTGCGAACTCCATTTCGGCACCCCTTCCCTCCCTTTCCCTTTCCCTTTCCCTTTCCCTTTCCCTTTCCCTTCCCCCTTCCCTATCACTTCCTCCATTTTTTGTATCCAAACAAAGTCTTAATCTCACATTGAAACAGATGATATAGTACTCAAACACACCCCCAAACTAGAAGAAAGGATCTCAAAAATCAAAATAGTACGGCCTCAAATGAAAATTCAACAATTTGATTCTCGATAACTTGCTTTTATAATCATTACATCATCAACCATAAACCTTACAAGACTCACACTTTTTGCTTGGCATTGTTCTCGTTACCCAGTCCCTCCTTAGAAGGAGAAATGAGGGAGCAGCAAGACTGTTGAAGCATGATACTCCTCACCATAATTACCGTAATTAGTAATCCATTCACAATAAAGATGTAGATAAACTGATGTGCATTTTTAAAAGTTCAAACACATAGCATCGCCTAAAATAAACAGATTCGGAATGATTATGCTAAAGGTAACCCCACAACAACTCAAAAACAACAAGCCCCTCATAATCACAAACAATCTAGTACAATTATCAAGAGATCACATACCAGGCTTTAGGAAGATTATCCAAAATACTATTCGACAGCGACATGGTCATGAGTAGAGGACGACCGAGCTGAATGAAACCCTCATCACCACTCACAGGCGGATATACAGGATCCACACCCTCGCCTTGCTTATACATGACAAACAAGTAAATCCCGTATCCAACCATGGCTAACCCCGCTAAAGTCATCAGAAAATTCAAGAGCTTTAATAAACACTCCCAAAACCCTCGGCACGCCATCTCCTTTATCTCGTCGGTATGTACAAACACACAAAATTCTCCCGCCAAAATTCAGCAATAAATAACTTTCTTTACCTTACACCTGTAATTCCAACCAAAACATGCAGCAATTAATTCAACTTGGTTCAATTTCATAGCAATTATATTCATAATCGAAAAATGAGCTAACTTTTTATTCTATTCTAAGGTACTTTGTTATTTACGAGTGGTAAGAAACCATGTCAACAAAAGCTTAAGCTGATAGTTGGAGTGGATGAACTGCAGGCCTCCCCATAACCGATGCTAATATTCCACTTTAGAAAGTGGGGTGGTGAGATTTGAAGTCGTGACCTCTTGGTCCCACTGGCTTAGATATCATATCAAGAAACCATCTCAACCAAAACCAAAAGCTTAAGAGCTGATGGTTGGAGTCCAAAGATCGGTTTTACATTCTAAAAACAAGCAACGTGGAACATCCGATTTATACATTGACGTGGTGCACCCGATGGACATAAGAGTTTTAACACGACCAAATTAGGAAACAAAGTTTCTCTAAGAAAATATGAATTATACCTATCGAATTGAACGGATCAATTTATGTGATTTAACCAAAATAAGCAATAATTAATCGAATAAAAAATAATTATACAGCAATTAAGCGTAACAATGATCAAATATGTAATAGTCATCCGTCTCAATCATTTGTTTACCTTCGATTAAAACGACTCCCCCAGACAATAACGAAAAATTTATAAAACAAATAAATGAGTCGGAGAGAGTATACGATAACTGAAAATAAAAAGTATATATTGAATAAATCAGGGTTTAATTAGTTATGAGACGAAGGAAATAATGGAGAATCATACTTGAATAAATTGGGCGATGATGAAGATGTTGGAAATTTAGAGGAGAGATAAAAACATGACAGGAATTTCAGAAGAAGATCGACATGTTTATTTCTGCTGTTGACATAGCTGGCTATAACTTTTTTGGGGTATATGAAATGACGGTTCACTCCCTTGGATTTTTGCTTGGGAGGGGTATAATGGGAATTTAATTAATAGGTGCCGATATTGCTGTTAGTTTAATTTGTTGGGCGGCACCATTTGGATAAACTTCCAAGTTTTAGACTATGACGAGTATTCGATTACAAGTAGGACGCATCTCAAATTCTTAAATTGCTTTCAATTATACTGGTATAGTGGTACTAGATGACTAATGGATGTCTGGAATTAGAATACTCTTCTTATGGTTCTTTATTAGTTTGGATAATTTTCAATTAGGGTGCCTAAGATTTTGATAAATATCAATTTGGATGCCTCAGGTTTGAGAAATTTCAATTTGGGTACCTCAGGTTTAAGACATTTTCAGTTTGGGTGCCCAAAGTTTGATAAGTTTCATTTAGGATGCCTAATAGATTCATACTAGTATCATTATGAGTACCTTTAATTAAAAGATATACTCCCTCCTATCCAATCCAATGTACCCGTGGGACCGGGCATAAGTTTTAAGAAAAGTGTGTCACAAATGGTAAAAGGTCATAAATACCCCTTGTATTTAAATATGAAAAAATAGTAGAAGAGTTATTACTTGATGGCATTTTATGTAATTAAATGAGTGTTGAAGGATAGAATGGTTTAAATATTACTAAAAAAAGAAATGGGTACATTGGATTGGATTGTCCAAAAAAGGAAAGTGGGTACATTGGATTGAATAGGAGGGAGTATTTCTTTTTATAGTTTTAAGCACAATAAAAAAATAAAAATTATGTTTTCATTGAATAAATTTTATTTTATTTCTTACATCATCAATACTATTTTTAACTAATTAACTTTATGTAACTTTTAAATAAAATTATGTATTTTTAAAATTATTGATAAAATAAATAAATAAATACATCTATAACAGCTCATAATATTTACTTTTCTTGCTTGTGTTGTTAAAATAAATTAGTTCATTTGATATTTTTATAAACACAACTTTATTCCAAAAGAAAAATTGTTACTTTATTTTATTTTAGTGAATAGTTTAAAATAATATTTAAATTACAAATAAATTTTGCTTAATATCAATTAAGATTTAGTAACAAATTCTGCATCACATTTGAAAATTAATTTTTAGTTTATTGTATTTTAGCGAATGATTTAAAATAATATTTAAATTAAGAATAAATTTTACTTAAATATAAATTAAGATTTTAGTACCAAAATTTGGATTACATTTCACATGATATGCTGAAAATATTTTTTTTTAAAACGTCTTTTAACTTACTTATTCCGAAGTTGAGGAAGTATTGTAGCATTATGGCAAAGGTAATCAAAAAACATTTTTCAGTGATTTTTTTTTTGTTTACAAAAGAAAATTATGGGTATTAAATAAATATTATAGCATGATTTTAAATTTATTAGTAAATGAATTTTTTTTCCTAGTTTCTCAAAGCAAACAAAAAACAAATTGATTAATTAAGTATAAATTTTTTTATATTTAATACTATAATTTTTTATATTTTTTTTATTAAAGGTACACTAAATAATATTGTAATATATAATGTACAAACCTTATTAGGCACCCTAAATGGGACTAATCAAACCTTGGGTATCCAAAGTGAAAATGTATTTAAACTTAAGATACCCAAACTGAAATTACTCAAACCACAGGCACCCAAATTGAGATTTAGTCAAACCTCAGGCACCCTAATTTTTATACCCGTATAAAAATGTACGGATCTATTTTTAAAATCTTTATTACTCTTATTCGTAAATATGTTTGACTAATTAATGTAAATAAAATTCAACATGAAATTTGTTATTCTTAAATATATACGGTCCGACTTTGAATGTACGAAGTCATAATTCTACGATATATAACAAAACTTTTGAAATTTTTCTTCTATTTTGTAAGAATAAGTTTAGAATTTGGGTTAGTTACATTAGAAAAAAAAATACTCTCATATTTATTATTAGTCATACATAAATTATTTTTTGCGGTTTATTAATTTGAAAGAATAGTTTTATACCTCAACTGGGGTGTTTTATTAGAATGTGATACAAATGGAGTTTGTTTAATCAAAATATATAAATCAAGTTTGATTAAGTAAAAAAAGAAATACAAAGATGAGTTAGTGGTGGGTCCTATTTGCAAAAAAAAATGTGTAAAAGCTGACTTTTTTCCAGCAAATAGGAAGGCTAGAAAAAACTCAGCTTTCATATATAGGGTGATTATTTATTATTTTATTTTATATCCTTTCGTCACAATCATTTGTTTGTCTTTTATATTTTTTGTGAGGGGTATTTTAATCAAAAGCAAACAAATAAATGGAACGGAGGGAGTATACAATAAAAATAAAGAACATATATAATTTTGCGAATATATTTTTATAGAGGGTATATACAACGAATAATTCTAGCTTGCGTTAGGTCAATGACTTATTGTCTTTATACAATACAAAAAATTTTAACAAGATTATTCAGTAGTTTTGAGTCCTGGGTTCTTGACTAGCGCCGAGAAAATGATGAGCTCGAATATGCAAAGAAAACATCTCTCTTTATCGTTTGCAAAGAAGCTTTAACATTCCTCTCTGTATCGTATTTGATAATGATTTGATGTATATTTCGCGAATGTTTGTCGGGTCTACTTCTAAGCCGTCATGTAATACGTTTACAATTTAAAAATGTACGAAGTGTGAGGTACTTGTCCGCCGACCACGGGCCATCGTAAACATTAAGAATAGAACACAAATATGTACCGGTGTAGAAATACAAAATGCAATGAGGGAAAAAGACATTACACCTCGAGGAAATGTTAGAGTACTGTAGATTCAAGTGAAGACCAAAACCCATTTTTGGGTCAAGGAATTCTTATATCTATAGCATTTGTTCTTTTACAACCATGACATTCACACAAAATACAACTTCTCTATGTATACTACATTTCATCTGATATGTTCTCTATGATTTATAAAATGCTAATCAATGTAAGTATATATTATAGCATAAAACAAAAGGCACTATATCATAATAACCGAAGATTTAAATTCTTATTGCAAGTGATCTAAGGGCTACAATCGGGAGGTTGCAACTTGATTATGTACTTGTATTTATCTCTAGGAATGTCGCATTTTCAGTATTATCAGTTGTTAGATAAGATGTTACTTGGGCTGGCTACCCAATACCGTTTCACAGCCATGAGTATCTTCTCGGGCACAAATGGGCTATCCTCATTGTCTACCAACTTGACATCCTTTCTCATACCTCGAGCAATTTGTTTGAGTTGTTCAGAGGGTCTACTACATCTGTAATGACGACTACACCTTCAGGACGCAAGATTCGGTCTATTTCGAGAAGTGTATCTTCAAATTCGCACCTGCTCACATTTCCCATATTTTAGTCAACTCCATCAATTTAAACAATCACTACCAAAAATGATGGAGCAACAAAATAATTAGTTGGAAACAAACATGTTTGGTATGGGTAGTAATAACGTCTCCAAGAAATAACCATCTCTTGCCAATGAATCATGAAGTTTCTAAATCAAACCCACAATAGTTAGCAACAACACTAACATCACTACCTCATTGCTCTGAAAGGCTTCAACCTTATCGACTACTAACTGCTACTTTTGATAATATAAAATCCCAAGCAGTTTAAGGAGTCATTTTGCTACATTCATTGTATTAGCTAGCCATGCTTAGCGAGCCATTGACTCTTTGGAAACGAGGAAAATACACGTAGCCATAGCATTCATTGTAAGATTACAAGGTATCACCATGACCTAAACAAAGTTTTAGGGCAATGGAAACTTACTTGTCCCTCTACATGCTGAATAAAGCATTAGCATGAACTAGGTCATATGTTTGTGGGTATGTAGAAAACCCTCCACGCCTGAGAACAACCATCAACACATCACAAATAACTTAACAACGTAGGTGTAATACTCCGTATTCTGAGTACTGTGTACTCGGTCGAGTAGAGGCAACTCAACCGAGTGTGTTTGGTACTGGGCCGAGTATAGTGTATTCGGCCGCGTAGGATGCGTGTGTGTGTTAGTTAGGCAGCCTTCTGCCTAGTTGGCACTCCGCCGAGTGTGGTGTACTCGACCGAGTACAACGACCGAGTACTCCTTGTACTCGACCGAGTACACGGGTCTGCGGGATTAATTCGGGCGGTTTGATTAAAGATTATTAAGAGGTTTTAAAACATAATTTCAAGAGTTTACGTTTCATAATCAAACCCTATTACTCTAAACTCTCTCAAAAACCTCTCAAGCATCCTTAATCATTCTAAGCCGGATCTATTGCTTCTTGTCTTAATTGATTCCAATTGGTAAATGGTTCATCTATATGTTTATTGTTATTATTGGTGTTGATTTGTAACCCTAATTGAATTGGGGGAAAAGGGAAGAAGGGTTAGTATTGATTATGTGAATTGCATGTTTAGGGGGAGACTTCGTAGAGGAAGATTTCTAGTGATTGCGTATTTGTGATTTGCTGCGGATTTGCAAAAAGGTAGGATTAAATTTCCTACTCGGTATTTTATATGTTAATCTTTGTCATGAGATGTGTGATTTGTAATGATGATGATAGTTATTATTGTGATAATGATGATGATTATTGTTATGATGATAGTTATGGTTACTATGGTGATGATGATGGTGTTTGGAGTTGAAATTGTGATACTTGGTTACTATTTTGGTGATCCGCCGGGAGACGAATCACACCCCGAGTTTGCCTCTCGTGGATCTCCCGCTGCGAAGGGGATGTGCACATTAATGTTCCGGGTATCTCGCTGCGGTGAGATGGAATTTCGATGCCCAGTGCTGCGGTCTGGGATTAATAGGTGGTTTTGCAGGTCAGGGTGGTAACCTGATGATGCTGGGGTAACCGCTGCGGTGGGTCTCCGGTTTTGTTACTGTGTTGGTTACTTTGTTGTCTTGTACAGTGATCGGCTTATGGAGTACTGACCCCGTATTGTTTTCTAAAACTGTTGTGATTCATTGGGGAATGGTGAGCAGGTGTTCAGCAGGTAATTCGATGATCTTGCGTTGGAGAGTTGCTAGGATTGCCGTTGTTGAGTCTTAGCTTCTACATTGATGATTAGATTCTTAGACATTTTACTCATTGTCTTTATTTTATCAGTTGGATAATTGTTGCGACGGTGTGTCGTCTGGATTGGTTTGATGTAACCTTGAGTTAAACTATTGACTTAATTAAGTATTGTTCTATTATGGTGGTTTTTATATGTACTACATCGGGCAACTGAGATGGTAGCACTCTGATGTAATAAAGAGGTCTTGTAAGGCTCTTTGGTATATGGGGGTGTTACAGTCGCTTACTATATCACTATGATATCTGAGTTTTCATCCTGGACTTGAGTAGACCTAAGCAAAGCAAGGTGGAAAAGTCATTGATAATGGTCCTTGTTACTTGTGTTTATAAAGTTTTCTGAAAGTGTCATTGTGACCCCATTAACACCTAAAACGAAACGTTCTATGAATTCAATTTACACGTGACCCACAACTTCTTAGAAATTATTAGCTCAACTGTTAGACCGAATTACCACTAAGCTTATACTGTATATGTCTTATGCTAGTCTCACTGACACTGTCAAATTGTGTCGTGTTGTTTAGGATTTATTATGTTGTTTTAGCTTTTGAATATGGGTCTTTAGCACATGTTTAGTACTAACTTAGTTAATACATGTTGAGTTGTAGTTTTGTGATTTGGGTCATGTTTTGAGACGGGTTGATGCCTTGTGTAAATGGGTTGACTATATTTTGCATTGTGATTATTTTGGACTTGGTTGTGTATGTTTATGTGTAAGTAACTCCATCTAGTGAATACAAGGTCTTTTCAACCAAGGTCAAACCGCAAAGTCAACGGAAAGTCAAAGTCAAACCAAACCCGAACAACGGAAACCAACCAAAGGGAAGTCAATAAAAGTCCAATTATAAGGATAGTCAAGGCACTCTATAATTGATGCACACAGGGGTGCATTTCCAACAGAGAATTGCTCCTTCAGATCATTCCAAATCTTTGTCACCATAGCGGAGTAAATGCTTGAATGTAACTTTGAATAGATGACACAAATCAGCACAAGTCAGTTCCAGTGCATTTTGTCCTCACTCATGCGCATCCCGGGAACTTCCCAGGTTGTCACCCATCCTACGACTACTCAAAGAAAGTGCACTTTCTTGATATGTGTAGTACTTTCAATCCCTGTACGCACTAATTAGATTTTAAGCCTATAAATGAACCTTTTCAGAGGCATCCTTGATATATGATTAATTTACACCGCTTCCCCTCTTTATTCTCCTCCATTTAGACTCCATTTGACATGGTTTTAGCGTCGATTTGCTTGCATTTTTCCCCTTATTCCATGCGCTTCCATATTATAAATTTTCGTCTCATATTGTAGGGAAAAAGCCGAGAAAGAGGCAAGACATAATGAGAAGCAAGATACCGTCACATAACATGTAGAATGGAGGAAATAATAGAAGAAAAGAGGAGGAAAGGGGCCCCTAGCCGGTCGGACCACCGGCCAAACAGAACACTTCCTCACATGAAGAAGAAAAGGAGGAGAAAAGGCGAGTGGACTCGGCGCCGGCTTGGTAACCGACGGCCGGTCCACCGTCAGCGACCTCTGGTCTCCTTGGAAAACGGTAAAGAAGAAGAGAATTGGGCGTCCATGCCGGCAAACCGGCAACCGGTACACCGGCAGGGAGCCACCAACCTTTGCGAAAAACTGGTGAATAAGGAGGCTGGGAGTCCTGTATTTCCCACTTCCAATTATTTTTCACGAAGAGCCCTTGGACCCTCCGTCACTCGGCCGGCCCGGAGTCGCTTGCCCGCAAATTCTTTTCTTCCCTTCTTTTTGAGACCTAATCTAGCGTGTACTACCTATACCTCATCCTTAACCCAATTTTTACACGCCACCCTAGATAGAGAACCCTAGTATTTAGCTAGTAATATTCCCTAATAAATATTATAATCCTTCGATAATAAGTGCTAATTACATTTATACTTAGTTATTGTTAGATCTAGTCTTTCTACTAGTTTACATTGAAGATTTGGGTTGTAATTTAAAGACTTGAGGAGACTCTTCTTCCTCTTATTAATCCAAAGTTTGAAACTTTCATACATGTTAGGTATAATTCTCTTCTTAATTTCATTTACTTGTCATTAGTTTACATTCACTACAAGAATTCTGGTTTCGGGCGACTATAATAAGGCGACTGACTACAGTAGTCTACCAATTGGCGACTGAAAAAACATTCGAGCGACTGAAAGTAATCGCCAATTTGGCGACTGAAGCCTTCATCAGATTTTTGTTAAAAAAACACGGGCGACCACTTTCAGCCGCCAAATTGGCGACTGAATGGGCTATTTGGCAACCACTTTCAATTGCCAATTTGGCGACTACCTATTCGGTCGCCAATTTTGGTCGCCAGTCAGATTTAAAGGCTGAAACACGCGAATCAGCCCCCCTCTCTTACTTTACCAATTCTAAAAAAAAACGAACACTCATCCTCCATATTCGATAAATTCGACACCACCACTACTTCACTCCGTCAACCACCACTCCGACACCACCACAGGCGGATCTCTGTCCTCTCCTTCCTTTTGATTTTTTTTTTGTCCTAATTGTTGAAGGTATAATATCTTTGTTCTAATTTCAATCCTTAGATTAATTTAGTTTGTTTGTTTAACTTGTGATTTCTACTAGTATTAAGTTGATTTTATATGTTTATATAAACATTTGTGATGATTATTAGTTTTTAGATATTATTTTATTTGGATTTGGTGTAATTGAGACTAATGTGATGTTATATGTTTAGTGTTGAGACGATATTGTATGTTTAGTATTAGGATAATAGTAATTTGTGTTGATATGTTGATATTAGTAGGGTTTTAATAATGATGATGATTTTTATGTTTGAGTTGTTAGTATTGTTTTTGTTAGTATTTGTAATTTTGATTAGTGTTAGTGTTGTAAGTATTGAGTTTTTGGTGATGGTTAGTGTTAGCGTTGTTAGTATTGTTTTTGTTAGTATTTGTAATTTTGATTAATGTTAGTGTTAGTATTGGGTTTTTGATAATGATAATAATGGTTAAGTTAGTGTTAGTATTGTTTTTTTATAGTGTTTGTAATTTTGATTAGTGTTAGTGTTGTTAGTATTTGGTTTTTGATAATGATGATAATGGTTATTTAAGTGTTAGTGTTGTTAGTTTTGTTAGTATTCTCCACTCATTAAGGTGATGTTATATGTTAGTTAGTTAGTAATATTATCGTTTAATTTGTAAATGTTGTGTGGGTTAATGTTTAGATTAAAATGAAGAGATTGGAACGTACATGGATGTACAAAGAAAGATTTGATAAGAAAAGACGTCCTACCGCTAGATTTATAAAGGGAATTGCCGAGTTTATTGAATTTGCTAAACAACAAGATGAGTATAATTTAGTAGTAAACAAACTTAGATGTCCTTGTATTAAATGCGAAAACATGAAATATCTACATGACATTGAGGTTCAAGAACATCTTTATACAAATGGGTTTTGTCCAAACTACTACAATTGGATTTCTCATGGAGAATCATATTTTCCACTTCCCGAACAATCTCAAATCCCACAAAATGAGAACCCATATAGAGATATGGTAGTTGATGCCTTTGAGTTTAATATTTTCAATAATGATCATATACCAAGGAATGAAGAAGAACCACGCCCACAAGCAAAAGACTTTTTTGACATGTTAAAGGCTTCTGAAAAACTATTATATGAAGGGAGCAAAATGTCATTGTCAGAAGCCGCCTCTAGGATAGTAACTTTGAAATGTGAGTACAATTTGTCATTTAATTGTATTAATGGCATTGCTTCTTTGGTTGAGGATGTTATCCCCGATAATAATGTCATGACTCGATCATTCTACAATACCAAAAAAGTAGTGAAAGGTCTACAACTTCCGCATTTCAAGATTGATACATGTCCAGATGGATGTATGCTCTTTTGGAAGGATGATGTCTTGCTTGACAAGTGTTGGAAATGTCAAAAAGGTAGATATAAGACAATTGGAGGAAGTATTGTCTTGAAGGGTAAAAAAAGGAAAGAATGAAAAAAAAAAAAAAAAAAGGTGAAAAGAGTAAGAAACCAATACCCGAAAACCCCGTAACTTACTTTCCTCTAACTCCTAGACTTCAAAGAATGTTTGCTACCAAAAACATTGCCGAGCAAATGAGATGACACAAAGAAAATCCTCGCACTCCGGGAAAGATGTGTCATCCGAGTGATGGAGAGGAATGGAAACGGTTTGATATGCTTTATTCCTACTTTGCCGAGGAACCCCGTAATGTGCGACTTGGCCTGTGTACGGATGGTTTTGCTCCATTCGGTCAGTTTGGTAAAAAGTACTCTTCTTGGCCCGTAATGGTCACTCCATACAACTTACCACCTTGGTTATGTATGAAAAAACAATTCATCTTCTTGTCACTAATTATTCATGGTCCTGATAATCCAAAAACCGCCTTAGATGTTTATTTGCAACCTTTGGTGGAAGAATTGAAACAATTGTGGGAAGTAGGTGGGCAAACATATGATGTGTCACTAAAGCAAAACTTTCAACTAAGAGCTTCACCGTTGTGGACCATTAATGATATTCCCGCCTACGGTATGCTATCTGGATGGTCTACCGCGGGCAAAAAGTCATGTCCTTGTTGCATGTACCAAAGCAAAGCATTTTTGCTTCATTTTTCCAAAAAAAGTGAGTTGGTTTGATTGTCATAGATAATTCTTACCGGAGGGGCATGACTTTAGGAGCAACAAGAAAGCTTTCAGAAAAGGTAAAGTGGAGCGGGACGATGCTTCAGATCGACTTCCGGGGGATAAGGTATGGAATATGGTTTGTGATTTGCCACGTACTGTTGATTGTACTAAAGCAGAGATGAATGAGCTAAAAAAGAATAAAATTGGTTAGTTTAAAAGAAACATTTTTTGGGATCTTCCTTATTGGAATACGATGTTCATTAGGCACAATTTGGATGTAATGCATATAGAAAAGAACTTTTTTAAGCAACTGATTCACACGATTATGGATGTGAAGGGAAAAACTTGTGATACTGTTAAATCACGAGAAGGCTCGAAGACAATTTGCCATTGTCCCAAACTTCACATTCGTAGCGATAAGTCAAAGCCAAAATCTATTTTTACACTTGAAAAGCTCAAAGGAAGGTATTATGTGAGTGGTTAAGAAAGTTGAAATTTCCTGATGGATATGCATCCGATTTTAGTCGATGTGTTGATATGAAAGAGCTAAAGTTTCAAGGCTTGAAAATTCATGATTGTCATATCTTAATGGAACGATTATTACCTGTTGCTTTGAGACATCTCCTCCCGACTCTCGTGTGGAATGCAATTGTTGAGATTAGTCAATTTTTTCGAGATTTATGTTCGTCTTCAATATGTGTTGATGACATGATTCGTCTTGAGGAGCAAATACCAGAGTATTTTATAAGTTCGAGATGATCTTTCCTCCATCATTTTTTAATTTCATGGAGCATCTACCGATACATTTGCCTTACGAAGCCAAAGTTGGAGGACCTGTCCAATATAGGTGGATGTATCCATTTGAAAGGTAAGAGCTAACTAGTGATTAAATTATTATAATTATTGTCGTTTTATATAATTAATTTAATATTTATATATTAGTCTTAAAAACTATTAATCTCATCAATTATTGAATAGGTTTCTTAATTACGTGAATAAGAAAATTGGTAACAAAGCTTGGGTTGAAGGTTCTATATGGAATGCGTATTTAAAGGAAGAGATTGCAAATTTTTGATCTCTTTGCTTTGAAAAACATATAGAAATCGAAGCAAAATACTTGAGTGTTGATAAAGCGGATGAACTTGAGACAAGTTTACCCGAGTTTTTCCAAATGCATGATGATGAAGGTTGTTCAACAATTGGGGGAACAAGATATTTGGATGAAAAAGAATATGATCGTGCTCACCTTTACGTTCTTTCTGATTCTTATATTTTGGAATCATATGAAACGGAGTTTGTGAATGATTTCATTAAAGCACATCCTAATGTAAGCACAGATGATGTTTGGAGTAACCATGAGGATCAATTTGCAGCATGGTTTCGGAACCATGTAATTGAATTAAATATCCAAGATTATTTGATAAGGACTTTGGCCTTTGGTCCTTCACGAATGGGTAAAACGTGGAATCGTTACTCGGTCAACGGATTTAATTTTTATACATTCAACTACGGTAAAGATAAGGCGAGATGCAATTATGGTGTTACTATTTCTTCTCTTGATGACAATGAATACTATGGTATAGTTGAGGATATCTTTGAGTCTTTGAACAATCCCTCCAAAGACTCGAATGTAGACCATTCAATATATGAAAAGGAAATTAAGTCTTTGAAGGAATTGCTCCTACATGCACGAAAAGTTCATGATAAATGGGAAGGAAGTCAGAAAGTCTTAAACTTCCTTACCGAACAGTCAAACAATAACATGAAGATGGGTCTAGGACATGAATGTTATAGTCGAAGAGACCATGATAAGTGCAAATCCAATCCTTCTTACCGTGATTTCAGAAGAAGGAAATATGTCAATCTTTCAGAATATCTGATTTGCAATTATTGTGGTCACAATGGTCATGTTAAAGAGAATTGTGTTAAATATGTCAATGACAACGAAAATCAAACTAATTTTGTTAAATAACATGACGTGTCTAGTATTGATGTGTCTGAACCTGAATCTGAACGTGAAGAATTTATAAACAATGAGTTCAGATGGTTTTATGACATGGCTTTCGATTACACGTCAAAATCCTCATCATTCAAAGCGAATGTGAATCAAAAGCAGTCATTCAAACCTAGTGTGCGTCACGACAATAGAAAACCTAGAACGTATAATAATAGACCTAGACAACCCTATTGATCAGTGAATATTTGTATGATTTTATCCCCCGTTTTAGCTCGATTTCTATACGATTTATGCACTTTGTTAAGTGATTAACGAGCTAATATTGCTATTCTAGTTGTTTTGCGTGTTTTGTCTCGTTTTATAGGAAATGAAGCGGTTTTGCTATATTTTCCTACTTTATGGAGCATAGACACTAGAGTACGAGTTTATGAGGAACCGAGGATAGCCATTTCACGATTTGATTACGATTCCGCTACATCCTTCCTCAAGTGGATTTATCTTGGACTTTGGCTTTGAACTTCAAAAGGAAACATCAACCCAAGTCAAAGGAAGACTAGCCCAAGCCCAATTACGTATTGCATTGACCAAGACCAAGGCATAGGATTCCGTGCCCAAGGATGAAATTGGAAGAGACGGAAAAGTCCATCTTGCACACTTACCCGATCGGATTTCCACTTACCCGATCGGGTATGTTTGCTGCTGAGACGTTTCTTGGCTCTTCTTCTACCAAGCTTAAATGAGTGATTAAATGCTTTGTCTAGGGGATGAATCTGGACACATTTGACCAACCTCTCTTTAATGCAAGCCTTAATGGAGCTTTATTAGGTTGTCTAGGGGATGAATCTGGACACATTTGAGCAACCTCTCAACCCTATAAATAGCCTAGCCTCTACACACAAATAGATGTACAAAAACACTTCTCTTCTCTCTTTAGTTTAGTTTTTCTTCTTTCTTCTTTCTTAGTTTAGTTTAGTTTTAGTTTTCTCTAATTTAGTTTAGTCTAGTTCTAAGTTTTCTTCAATTGTAGTTGTTCTAGTTGTAATTGGAATTCAAGTTTCCGGGTTTGCATTTCTTATTCAAGTTCTTATTCCATTTTGATCTTTGCTCATCCTTTTCGGTAATCCTTATTCTTGTTTTTACATTTCCTTTATCATGTTTACCATTCTTAGTTTTATAATCATAGTTGCCCTTTCATCGTTAATCATGCATAAGTAGTCACCTTTCTAGGGTGTAGGGTAGTCGTGTTAGATTGATTAAAAGATGTTAAATGGATAAAAGAAATTGTGCCTTTAAAACGTTGTGTCTATGCATGTTTGGATTGTAATGATAGTTGACGATTTTTGGCCATAATCATTGACTAGAATGGAATTCTTTTCCAAGGTAGAGATACGGGAATTGAATAGACAAAGCATGACATAGTAGATTCAGACCTAGTAAATCGCCTAAAAGCCTGCTAGACCATCTGATCTATGATTGTAATGAACACATCATTCTTACGAACTCACAATGAATTATTTGCATATCCTAAATCCAATTTCATCAATATGCTAATCTACATGTGTGAACCTACTTCCCTAGATTGTTTTCTTTATTGCATTGGCTCATTTTCCTTATTGCATTTAGTAATTAGTGACAAACATTCGCCAATCTTACAAGATAGAGCTCTAACCATAACTATTCACAAGTATCTCCCGTCTCCCCGAGATCGACCCCTTACTTCCCTAATTACATTAATTTGTTGTTAGCCTAGTCTGGGTAATTTATCTTTGATTAGGGTACGCGACAACCCTGTCACCTATGTTAAGACCAAAAGAATTTTAAAACAGGTATTGGTTAGGAAGGATCAAATTTACAGAGTTACTAACCATAAAGGACCCAACTTAGCTTGGGTACCTAAAACTTGTAGTTGATTCCCTTGCAGATAATAGTAAAAGAAAATAATAAATGGTATCTCGACAGTGGTTGTTCGAGACACATGACCGGAAATAAGAATCTTTTTCTTTCACTAGAGCCCTTCGACGGTGGCAATGTCACTTTTGGAGACAACAAGAAGGGCAAGATAATCGGTGTAGGTAAGATCGGTAGATCTCCTTCCCATGCTATTAATAATGTCTATCTGGTAAATGGTCTTAAACATAACTTGCTAAGTATCTCTCAATTATGTGACAAAGGCAATAATGTAACACCCGCAAATGTACCCTATTTTTATAAGTAAAATATTTTACGTATACTTTTCAGCGAAATTTAGTTTTAATTTAGAATTTAATTTTCCGAGTCGAATTTAGAATTTCCGAGTTCGTATTTGGATTTTTCGCGAGATTTCAAGTAAATCCCGTCTTAAGTCGTCTTTGACTTTTTCTTGACTTTTTCCCTCATACTCCCTCATACTACCTCCTAACCTATTTTTTTTCATTCACACAACTCAACATTTCTTCCTCACTAAGAAAACCAAAACCCTTGCCTCCATTTTTTATCCAAGCTTAGATTAGTCATAACTCATTCGTTTCTCGCTCAAATTCGCGTAAGTTCGTCTTATTCTTCCCCTCTTATCATCCTCTATCCGTATTGGTAATAAAATTACCGTCTTTCTCGCTTTTCAATTTATCCGTCTTTCTCAAAGGTGAATTATATTCATCTTTTGTCGTCTTTGTTTAGGTGGAGACCTTCAAGAACCCGATAAGGATTTCTATCTAGTAAAGGAAGACTTAGAAATCGATTATAGACGCATAAAGGTAACGGTGAAGGGTTACTCGATATCATTTACGTGTTTTACATGCTTCTATGTTAGAATTCGTATTTAGAATACGATTAGAAAGCTTAAGATTCATGTTATTGATGATGATTGTTGTTAGTTGATGATTGTTGATGATGATACTTGTTGTTTGTTGAGAATTGATATGAGAATTGATATGAGAAGTGATGATTTATGATAATAGTGGATGATGGTTGAGTTTAGAACAAATTGGAGTTGTCTAGACTCAAGTCACGGTCGTGAGACTCAAGTCACGGGCGTGAAATAGTGGCTGACCATATACCCTTGCGTAACAGAGAGTTTCACGGGCGTGAAATACAAGTCACGGTCGTGACTTGTGCAGTTTCACTTCACTAACCCTTTTCGTAAAATGATCATATCTTCTTCGTTACTTGCTTGTTTTGGGCTTGTGACATCCCGTTGGAACCGTAAGAGGATAAGCTATGACCTCCATTTGGAATATCTGCATTTGCATGTCTATAACACTAGTTATGACCGTTTGAAGTGGACCCTTGTTTTAGTTGGTTTCCAAACAACGTTGTTTTGGAGAGGTGATCTATGTTCTCATTTATTATGCTTCATAAACTTGTTCAAATGCTTATGTATCATGTATTGATTCATTTTTATTATAGTTAAACTTATATAACTCCCTATTCTCATGTTTTGTGACGGTTTTTGCTATGTCCCACTTTGAGTCGGTTTTTACAAAGGTTACAGTTTGAGCACTATTTTGTTATGTGCTTTGTACTCTCATTTCCTTGGCTACCTCCACGTTTGTAAGGCTGGAATGTCGGGACGAGGAGGTATCCTACTGCTTAATTGCATGTGTAGTGGGCATACGACGACGTTGTTGGGAGTTGAACGCATTGCGTTGATCGACCCGGCCGTCAAATGTTGTGTACTTGCGAGGTGGTGTTATTTGCATGTAGCGTACCGCTTGTTATGTGGCTTGAGCTCTTTTCCGCCTCTTTCTTGAATTGTATCTACCGAATTTGGGGTACTCGGCGTCTATGATTGACAAAGTCGTGGATGCGAAACGTTTATCGCATGTCGAACCGGAAAATGTGATTTCAGGATTCTGGCCAGATTTAGACTAGGACCGGGTATTTATATCGTCGTCCTACCGGAGAAAATTAGTCTACATATACGAAATGTGATCGTATATGCGTTCAGGGAAATGTTTATCTCGTGGATGCCTGTTAATCATACTTGCTATGTACACGGTGCTAGTGCGTTTCATTTACCGTGAGAGATGTCGTCTTTGTGTCGTTGTATTTGAATGCATGATTACATGATTGATTATTCATGGTCATTGCATGACTTGGCATGGTTTGTTTGTCGAGTCTCAATCTTATCAAACTTATACCGCTAACGGTGAGATGTAAGCCCTAGTGAGCGTATTCGGTTGCCTAAGAGTGTCTTCCCCGAGTCTATCTATAGCATGATGATTACGGATTGTACTTCATATGCTCTTATCATTATATATTGAATTGCCTATGTGACAACCCTCGCGGATGCGGAAATATAAAACATACAAGCATGTGAATTATATAGCGGAAATAGGTAGTTTTAAAAACTTTTATACATGCAAGTTAAATAAAACGAGGAGTGTCAAAATATTACAAACTAAATGCGGAAATACGACAAAGAGGCGGGGTCTCTTAAAATGTTAACAAAGAACAAGTGTTTAGCCAAACTAGCTAAAATCGTCTAGAGGTGAAAACTTCCAGGGACAACGCCCGCTAGCTCACACCCGAACCCAAAATAGTCAAAAGCAAAAAGCCATCCACGCAAGCAACCTGTTCATCCATGAAAAACATGAACGCCACAATCAGTGGGGAGTACCTCCGGGTTCTCCCAGCCATATCACATTAAACGTACATAGAAGGAAATACAAAAGTAAAATCATGCATATATGAATATACATGTGAGGTACGATAAGGATAAATAGGCATTACGATAAATAATGATAAGATCATGTGGAAATCAAATCCGTAACCATCATGTTATTCAAAGACTATGGAAAGACACCCTTAGGCAACTATATACTCACTAGGGCTTACATCTCACCGTTAGCGGCATATACTTGATAAGATAGAAACTCGACATATAAACCACGTCAATCAACTAATTCATGCAAGAGTCCAACTCAATGTTCACGTAATATTTTAACTTACAAAAGACCATCAAATCATACGAATATGACAACACAATCTCTCACGGTTAATGGCACGCACTAGCATCGTGTACAATAGCAAGACAAGCCAATGGAAGTCCACAGGATAAGACGTTTCCCTAAACCGTATACGATAAGACATTTCGTATACTCATGACCCAGACAAACAAGTTCACGGGATAAGACGTTTCCTGGAATCATGTACGATAAGACGTTTCGTACACACAAGACTCTAATCCTCTCGGTAGGACGACGATAATAATACGGTCCTAGTCTAAACCTGGCCAGACTATCGGAATAAGACGTGTTCCGATTCGATATGTGGTAAGACGTTCCACATCCAAGACTCGGTCAATCATAGACGCCGAGTACCCCAAATTCGGTCAACCTTCACGAAAGAGGCGGAAAGGGATCTATAGTCAAAAGTCAAGCTAGTACGCTACATGCAATGACACCACCTCGCAAGGATACAACATTTGACGGCCGGGTCGATCAACGCATTGCGTTCGCCTCCTAACAACGTCGTCATATCCCCACTAAACATGCATACAAGCATCAAGGATACACCCCATCGCTCAGACATTCCAGTCTAACGAGTATAAGGGTGTAGCCGGGAAATGAGAGTTCATAGCACAAAATCATTAGTGCTCAAATCATAACATATGTAAAAACCGACTCAAAGAGGGATATACCAAAAACCGTCACAAAACATGTGATACAAGCGAATAAAATATCATATATCCAAAACATGAATATTATAAGACTCTACGTAAAATTATACGATAAACGGATCATGCGAACTATTATAAATTACGAGTTTTAGAAATTATAGGAAAACAACACAGCCGTGTTCCAGGCCGGTCAGGAGGGAGGCGGCCGGTGGGCCGGCTCAGAACACAAGGCAAAACCAAAAAATCATAGAAAACAGAGAAATGTGCTCCAGGCCGGTCGATGGACCGGCGGCCGGTGGGCCGGCACAGAGCACCCTATACAAAAATTCCAAAGAAGTTACTGATGTGTTCCCAGCCAGTTGGCAGACCGGCGGCCGGTCGACCGGCAGGGAACACCTCTTCACCCGTGAGCTTCCTTTACATATTAAATCCATTTCAATTCTCATAAATCGGTTCTAATAATTATCAACAATAAATATACATCATCAATATTCATCATATAACAACATTCATTAATCATACCATGATTCCTAAGCTTCTAATCGTAATCTAAATACGATTTCTAGCATATAAAGCATGTAAAACACGTAAATGATACCGAGTAACCCTTCACCGTTACCTTAAAGCGTCTTCACTACTCGTCAAGCTCCTCTTCAATAAGGTAGTAGTCTTTGACGGGATCTTAGAGGTCACCACCTACATATAGATCATAAAAGATGAATAAAATTCATCTTGAGAAAGACGGTGCAGCAGGAGCTCACCCAAGGGGCCTTGATGATCAAGCCACATACAAGACAAGCTTGACCCCTCAGATGGAAGCTCGAATTACAAGGTCTAAAAAACAAGCTATGACAAGTCAAGAGCAACCCAAGCCAAGCCACCCCAATGAAGAAGACAGTTCAGGGTTCAACAACCCATGCCCATCCCCAACACAACCCACATTACCCACACAAAACAGAAACAGAGCCATTCAGGCCCAGACAGACCAGTTAACAAACCCAGCCTCTAGGAGGTACACCAGGGCATCCCAACCACCCCCACTATGGCCTACCATCAAGACAACACTCTAAGCTACAAGTTTGCCCAGGACAAACCATTTTGAAGTCTAGTAAAAACCCATGAAACAGACACCCCAAAGCTAGAGTCCAGTAAACAGCATAGCAGAGGTAGTACATGCTCAGATGATGTTTTCTTTTGTTTAAGTCAACTTGTCTTCATCTAAGGCAGGTTTATCTATGTCCTCATAAGAGTGGAGGGTTCCAAGGAGCAACAAAACACCCAGAGCAAAGCACGAGACAACAAGATCAACAGATTTCCATTTCAGGAAAACTCCAAAAACTACTTTATTTGCTTTTGCTCAGTCTGTTTTCTTTTGTGTTTTGTGTCGGTTCTTTATAGTTGTTAAGCTCGTCCTCTTGTGAGGCCCTTAATTAATGTCAGTAGAAGTAGTTTAGATCCTAAGCTGGCCCTTGGATGATACATACATCCAATGGTTCACAAGATATCAGTCCCTCTATATAAGGAGGTCTTGTATGTTGTTGTAAGCATACTTTTATGAATGAATGAATTAAACTTTGAGAAATCACTCAATGTTATCAAACTTGTGCTAAGAGCTGTAGTTTGAAGCAAGCCTGATACACCTCCAAGGTGTTTGATCAGTGCCTTGTATTGTGAGCTAAGTTATACCTGTGCTTTGCTGTGGTTTAACTTAATTGCTGTTGAGGTTAGTCTAGGGTGTTTGTGCTTTGCTGTAACACTTGAAACTGTCTCTAAAACCAGTCTTGAATCCTTTTTCTCTTGTGCTTTGCTGTAGAGGATTGTCTCCAAGTCATATCCCTTGAATCTTTCAGTTAAACAACTCACAATCTCTAAAATAACACCCCTTGTTACTTGATATTGTTTTCAGTTTGAGTCAAGCTAATCAAGTCACTTAAAAAAACTTGTGAACCTTAGTAGTTTACACTCCAAATTGGTTATCAGAGCTTTGGTTGAGAGTCTTAGTGAGTTCATTTTCCCTAACTACATTTAAAAACACAAAAATAGCCCAATGAGTGAAGAGAGACTAGCAGGAGTCGAAGCAAGGATGGAGGATCTGGCTGGGATTGTAACCACCCTAACCAGAACCTTGGACCAAGTTATAGGCAACCATTTGCTTGCTGGAGGGAGAGGTAGAGGACGTGGAAGAGGCCAAGGAGGAGGCAGAGGAAGGCCACCTGATGATGAGGAGTACCCAGACTCAGATGACTCAACAAGAAGCAGAGCTTCCATCCACAGGAACACAGATAAGCATCTTAAGGTAGATATCCCTGAGTTTTCTGGTAGTCTTAATCCTGATGACTTGTTAGAATGGCTTAGAGAAGTAGAAAGGATCTTTGAGTACAAGGGATACAATGATTCCAAGTCTTGTAAAGTAGCCATCCTTAAACTGAAAGGGTATGCTTCCCTTTGGTATGAGACTATGAAAGGGTTAAGGGCTAGGGAGGGTAAGGAACCCATCAAGTCTTGGACTAAACTGCAAAAGAAACTGTTAGACAAATTTGTTGCTAAGGATTACACCCAGGATCTGTTTATCAAGTTATCTAAGTTGAAACAAGGAGACAAACCTGTTGAATCTTATCTGAGGGAGTTTGAACAACTCACCTTACAATGTGATATAAATGAGAAACCTGAGCAAAGGATTGCTAGGTACTTAGAGGGTCTAGATAAGAACATTGCTAACAAGGTTAGGATGCAACCCCTGTGGTCATTTGATGATGTTGTCAACCTATCTCTGAGAATTGAGAAGATAGGGAAGACTAAGCCTGCTACACCAAAACCTGTTAGGCCTTTTCAAACCAGACCTTATAGTGGGTTTAGAACCATGGATACCCCCAAGACAGCACCCCCACCTATCTTAGACAAGGGTAAGGGCATCAGGGGTCAAAAGCCAAGCACTTCATTGACTGAGAACAGAATTAGGTGCTTCCAATGTCAAGGCTATGGACATTTCAGGAAGGATTGCCCTTCTAAGAAGACCTTAACCATAATGGAAGTTGAGGCTTGGGAGAAAGAGGGTCTAGTTGAGTATGAGAGGGATGAGCCTGAGGTTGAAGAAGTGGTGAGTGAGGAAGAAGAGTCTAGTCAGGAGGCAATAGTGGAACTCCCTGACACAGGCCACAGCTTAGTCCTATGGAGAGTAATGCATTCACAACAGATACCTTTGGAGGAGGATCAAAGGTCCCTCATTTTCAGGAGCAGATGTACCATACAAGGGAGGGTTTGTAACCTTATTATAGATGGAGGTAGTTGTACCAATGTGGCTTCTGTTACTATGGTTGATAAGCTGAAGTTGAGCACTCAAGATCACCCTCACCCCTATAAGTGGAGATGGCTGAGTAAGGGAGCAGAGGTTAAGGTGGATAAGCAATGCATGGTCCCTTTCTCCATTGGCAGTGTGTACAAGGATGAAGTATTGTGTGATGTGGTTCCAATGGATGCCTGTCACTTGCTATTAGGAAGGACATGGGAGTTTGATAAAAGCTCCATACACCAAGGAAGAAGCAATACCTATTCTTTCAAGCATGGGAGCAGGAAGGTGACATTAGCCCCCTTGCCACCACACCAGAAGAGCTATGGGAGTCCAAATATGGCTGAGGATTTTAGTGGAGTTGTATTTCTATCTGAGTCAGCAATGGTCAAGGAGTGTAGTGAGGAGCAACCTATAGTAATGCTGCTATCAAAGGAAGTTCAGGAAGGAGAGTCTAAGGTGATCCCTGCAGATGTTAAGCCCCTCATTGATCAGTTCAAGGAAGTGTTTCCAGAGGAACTTCCTGATGGCTTACCCCCTTTGAGAGGGATTGAACACCAAATAGACCTTGTGCCAGGGTCTGTACTACCTAATAGACCAGCCTACAGATGTGCTCCTAAGGCTACACAAGAGCTGCAAAAGCAAGTTGGAGAGTTGATGAGTAAAGGGTTTGTAAGGGAGTCATTAAGCCCTTGTGCTGTGCCTGCATTGTTGGTTCCTAAGAAGGATGGGACTTGGAGGATGTGCATAGATAGCAGGGCTATCAACAAAATCACAGTCAAGTATAGGTTCCCTATACCTAGGCTTGATGACATGTTGGATGAGCTAAGTGGCTCAAGGTTCTTTTCTAAGATTGACTTGAGGCAAGGTTACCATCAATTGAGGATCAGAGAAGGAGATGAGTGGAAGACAGCCTTCAAAACAAAGCATGGCCTTTATGAGTGGCGTGTCATGCCTTTTGGCCTGTCAAATGCCCCAAGTACCTTCATGAGATTGATGACAGAGGTGCTTAGGCCTTGCCTAGGGAGATTTGTGGTGGTATACTTTGATGATATCCTCATCTACAGCAAGAGCAAGGATGATCATTTGAGGCATCGTGAGGCTGTGTTTGAAATACTTAAGGAGAGCAAGCTCTTTGGGAAGCTTGAGAAGTGCACCTTCATGACTGAGGAAGTCAAGTTTCTAGGGTATGTGGTCTCTGGTAGAGGCATTTCAGTTGATCAAGACAAGATCATGGCAGTCCAGTCTTGGCCTATCCCTAGGAGTATTACAGAAGTAAGGGGATTCCATGGCTTAGCATCCTTCTACAGAAGATTCATGAAGGACTTTAGCACCATTGCAGCACCTCTCACTGAGTGCATGAAGAAGGGAGAGTTCACTTGGACTGAGAATGCTTTGCAGGCTTTCAAACACATGAAGAGGCTCTTGTGCAGTGCACCTATCCTAAGATTGCCAAACTTTGATTGCCTTTTTGAGGTTGAATGTGATGCAAGTGGAGTGGGAAGTGGAGCTGTCCTCATCCAAGAGAAGAAACCTGTAGCCTACTTTAGTGAGAAGCTAAGTGGTGCCAAGCTAAACTATTCTACATATGATAAAGAGTTCTATGCTCTTGTCAGAGCTCTGAGGCATTGGATTCATTACCTGAAGCCCAAACCTTTTGTCTTACACTCTGATCATGAGGCATTGAAGTACATAGGAGGCCAGCATAAGCTCAGTCACAGACATGCTAAGTGGGTGGAGTTCCTTCAGTCATTCACCTTTTCTAGCAAGTACAAGGAGGGCAAACAAAATGTGGTGGCTGATGCATTGTATAGGAGATACACTCTGCTATCAACTATGGAGCAAAGGGTTCTTGGTTTTGAGTTCATGAAGGATATGTATCAAGAAGATCCAGACTTTGCAGAGGATTGGTTGGCACAGAAAGAGGGAACAAGAACCATTGATTCCCCCTACACTTTGCAAAATGGATTCTTATTTAAAGGAAACAAGCTGTGTGTCCCCAGAGGATCTTATAGGAATCTATTGATTAAGGAGGTGCATGGAAGTGGCCTTGGAGGACACTTTGGGGTTCAGAAAACTGTGGACATACTACAAGATCAATTCCATTGGCCTAAGATGATGGGAGAAGTTCAAATAGTGCTCAGAAGGTGTGGAGTTTGTCAAAAGGCCAAGAGTTCCTTCCAAGCAGGACCTTACACTCCCC
>JAIUZE010071597.1:0-15758 GCA_022085475.1 Heliosperma pusillum | reverse complement strand
ACCAATGGTATAATGGAGGAACTATTAAGAGAAATTTCAAAAATGTAAATAGGTTGGGAGAGAAAGAAGCCCCTAGATAGAAAGAAGAGGGCATAATATTATAAGGACGAGAGAATTCGCAGATGAAGAAAGAATTCACTTCAATTAGGCTTTATAAATCTTCAAATCTTCGGTAGAGGATACTCCTTCTAGGTAACACAGATTCCACCATAAGGCGTAATATTGCTCCTAGCAATTTGGCTAGCCACCCAAGCATTAGCCCATTGGCAATTGTCTTCTTTATGAGGAGGACCTGGTTGGGCATAAGTAACAAACGCATCCTTCTACACGCGGTCCAACCCGTCCTCAGAAGAAACAAAACAAATAAGTTACTCCTAACAATTAGCATAAACAAATAGCACAACATAAATCCTAATCTACCCATCCTACCCTTCTATCTCACAAGTTTATTATTTTATTAAGGTCAAGTTATTTATACAAGGGTACACAAACGTGCGTAGGGAGCAAAAATGCTCTGATACCAACTGTGACACCCTCAAATTTGCGGAAAGAAAAAAATAATTTAAATACATAAAAGATACGAATACATAACGAAGGTGTCATAAATAAAAAGGGTCATTACAGAACGGAAATAATATTCTACAAAAAAAATATACAAGACGGGAGACCTATCTCCCGTATAAAAACGGAAATAGAAAGAGTGTATAATATTATACAATCTAAGAACCCGAGTATCGGTCCAAGGTAATACTTCGCTCGCTAGCTCGTCAATGTACCCCAAATATGCATTCACCACCTGTTCGACCGCATTAAATATAAACACGGAAGCCACAGTCAGTGGGGAGTAACTCCGAGTTCTCCCATCCACGAAATGTCGAGTTTAATTAAACATGAATAACATAAAAGCAATGTATATTGAAAATACAAAACCTTAACATATATGATATGTTACCATTGTTATGAAACAATTAACTAAACTATAAACCTATCATGTGATATGAAAGCTTCATGTGAATCCGATAATAAACTATAACACGAGGTAGTGAAGCTGGTATGCTAGCTCAGAGGTTACCATTAACATGGCCATGATACACTCAAACCCTAATCAACACGTAATCATGTGAATCAGTTAACAATCAGTAATCCAAACTCTATCAACCTTAGCCGGCTTGCATCTCACCTTCTAAAGCTCATAGAATAATCAAACATGAAAGACCAATACTTCTACAAACAGGCATAAGTTCTTAGCACCGTCAATAGTCGACTGCAACTCGAGTCTATACCACGAGGTAGGATATACTTAAATATTTAGGCTCAGCGGTCACTCCGGTAACATGGCCCAAATACCAAGCACACATCTAGGCTCAGCGGTCACACTAATGACATGGCCCAGATCCAAAGCACATATCTTAGCTCAGAGGTTCCTCTCAGAAACATGTCCAAGATAAGACTCAACCCTAAACCTAGACTGCGCAGACCCAGAGAAATGCGGAACAACATCGCATCCAAGACCCATGATACAATCACATGAGTACACCCTAAGAAGATCCATCAAAGGGGTTGGCTAGTACTTAAACTGGCTCCATTTCCCAAAGTGGAAAACAATGGCAGCCATACCCCGACTTGGATATAAACCCACCAAGCCGGGACACAGAAGCTATCAAGCGGCAAACTCCATATGCTCGTTAAAGATAGTACGGTCTATCAAATGTCATGGTACAAGAACTCATTTAGATTAGAAGGTCAAGAAGCCATATACTCCCTTAATTCTCTATGGGTACTTAGTCAACACAACACCAACCATATAATTAAACAGTCACGGGAAAACATCCTATCATGTGACTAATTTCATATAAATCATAATCAAATATCATATCGCCTCATATATACTAAGGCTCATTCATTCATTCATTAAATAAAACCTTACCTGAAGACAAATCCCCGACCCAAGTCCCGCGACGGGTCATCAGTCAAAACGGGGCTGACTAGATCTTAGTTTGACCACACCCGTTTGGCCAAACCGGCTAGAAACAGAGTCTTAGCCCTCGAGGCTTGAACATAAGAATCATCATATTCAATTCATGTTATTTCATTCTATTTCTAACATGTGAATTATTAAATCATACCACCACCCGCTTGACTTAAAGGATATCAATTTAAACTACCATCTCGTATTATAATTTCTAACATGTGAGAAATAATAATTTAATGAAAAAACTTTTAATTAAATATTTTACTTCTTAATATTTCTCACTTGCTAATTATTACAAAACGCGATAAAATAACAATAACTCAAAAACCGTCACAAGTCTAAGGAAGGGGACCCACGGGCTGATTTGGGCCGACTTGACACGGGCCTGGACTGGGCCCACGGCCTGGTTTGGGCCTGTTTTGGGCTGTTTTGTCGATTTTACTAAAATCGTTTCCTAATCTTTCCCGCATGCTTAACATATTTAAAACCCGTCAAAACAACCATAAAACAATCAAGTATCGACACAACCCAAAGACCAAAACCCGGACCCACCATGGACCAACCCAGACCGGTCTGGACCGGGCCTGAACCGGCCTGAACCGGCTGGTTTAGGTCCGGTTTACACGGCCATCTCCACGGTTCAAACAACAAGCAACACCAAATTAATTCCAACATGTTTTAATTATCAAACAACCAATTTAACAACCATCCATACAAAAATCATTATTATGAATAATCATCCAAATTCATCAAGAACACTAAACATATTAAAAATTTCCTACAACATAAAAATCATACTACTTATCATGTTACTCCTAAAAATCCATAAATCATAATAACATGAACCAAAACAAAAGATGAACCAAAAACAAAAGAAACAAAAGCCTATGTAACATTAAATCGTCGAGTAACTCGGAATCGTTACCTAGCAGGGCAAAATCAAGTTAGACACAAATAAGAATAAAGAAAACCCGTTCTACTATCTTCACCCAAAATATACGAGTTCACCCCCCCAAACTCTCTTCAAAATTCTTCCCCGTATATAAGAAATGACAAGAAAATACCAGTATTGAGAATTTAAAAATTGATTTCCCATAGTAAAGGTGTGTGAAAAACGCTTTGTTGACGGTAATTGAAAATTAAACCGTACTTGAAGATGGAGAGCGAAGAGCAGATTCTAGAAATATAAGTTAGGACGGATTTGAATAAGAAATGAAGGTTTTATGACGATTTTGCTCAAGAACGACGAAGAACGAACGAAGAACGACGAAGAACGAATGAAGAACGATTAATTAGATCTTAATTTGATTTATTGTAAAATGAAAAGTTGTTGGTGAGTAATGATGGAGTGTGCTGTGTACATATAGAAGAAATAATGAGTCGGGTTTTGAAATTGTTGTTACGGAATTGACCCGGGTTTTATTATTATAATAAGATAATTAATTAGATATTAAGTTAATTAAATTAAATATCTAGATATTATGTTATATTAATGAAAAGAAATGAAAATATCAAGGCCCTAACAGAGAAAAGGAGCCGTGGGAGTGGTGGGGAAATAGGGTCTGATTTGAAGCGTTGCGGTTTCAGTAAAGGATCGATATAAAGTAAATAAATATCTAAGATATTATTATTAGATTAATCAAAATAATGAAAATATCCAAAAGTGAGTGGAAAAGGATGACATGGGCGTGTGACTCATGCCAAAGTCGGGTTTCGGGTTTGTTTCGGGATTTACGATGAGTCGGGAATAGTTAAATGATTATCGGGTTTAAACCGTAAAACCCTATTATAAATTCCGAATAAATTCAAAATAATTTTATTAAATTATCATAAATTCTAATAAATCTAAATAAAAATAAATTAAAAATATTATTTTTTTAAATAAAATTTCGGTCTTCAAACTTATAAAGCGAGTCGGGAAAGTCAACGAAAGTCAAAGTCGACTTAAAAGTCAAGAAAAGTCAAAGATGACTTAAAAGTCAAGAAAAGTTTATGACGACTTAAAAGTCAAGAAAGTCAATGACGACTTTAAAAAGTCAAGAAAAGTCAAAGACGACTTAAAAGTCAAGAAAAGTCAAAGATGACTAAAAACGGGATTTTCATGAAATCTCTCAGAAATTCCAAATACGAACTCGGAATTTCAAAATACGACTCGTAACAATAAATTCTATTTTAAAACTCAAGTTTTGCTGAAAAGTATTCGTAAGATATTTTACTAGAAAAATAGGGTACTTTTCGGGTTGTTACACATACTCATACTAACCTAGGCCAAGTTTCATAATTAGCTTTATAGTTAGAAAATGTTAGACAAAATTAAATAACGAAACAAATTAGTATACGTAATAAAAAAATGAAATTCGAGTAAAGAAAAGGGAGAAAGAGGGGAATTTAATGCACCCTTAACAGACATGTATCGTTGACAAGATCTTGTGTCGTAATCAATAATGGAATGTGTCAACAGGGGCCGCCGTCGACTAAAACAAAATATGCAAAACACGTTTTCCAAGAGCAATGTGCAGTGATCTTAAAACGTTCGTAGATTCTTCGTTACTTGATTAAAAAACGATTGGGAGGATGTTTTGGAAAGACGCCATAGAGTAGTTATCAATAGTGATAATATGTGTGATTAATGGATGTCATATATAGGAGAAAAGTGGTCATGAAGTTGCTGTTGCTGTCACGGGAAATAGAGAAGTAGCGTATCTGTTTTGCGTGACAGTTTGAGGATAGTTTTAGGGTTTAGGGTTTGTTTCTGCTTTTTATTGTAGTTAAGGTGTATAAGAATTCTAAGGGTATTTAATGAAGGTCGTAGGGGGTTTATATAGAGGAGTTTAGATGGATAAAGTAGGGTTTGAAGGAGGAAGTAACAGTTTTGTATATGTTGAATTGTGGCTGCATTTTTGGTTGGATCTAGGGTTTGGGGAGGGGTTATTTTGGAAGTTAAGGTAGATATATATGGGTAGGATACATGGGTATGGCTTTTGGAGCGATTTTGAGGGCGAATTGTGGACTGGTTTGGGTCGTGTGTAGCAGGAGGAAGGGCTGGTTTATGTGTGGCTTTTTGGGGGGGGGGGGGGGGGGGGGGTGGGGTAATTGTCGGGCTCGAAATTAATGGATAAGGAGTGTTTGTCACAGGCTTTGAACAGTAAACAAATAGGGAGAGAGGTTGGGTCTAAGTCTCATTGAAACTAAGCCGAAAACGACTTCGAAACGAGTTCAAAAGATCGTCGTAATACCGAGTTTATATACTCCTTTAAAACTCCGTTTTAAACAAAAATGAGACTGTAAAATGAAAAATTCAAAGCTGACTTTTCAAGTCGAGTGTAAACAAATATTTATTTTATTTTCAATAAATGAAAACTAAATTTTTAAAATGAATTAAAAATGAATCTATTTGAGACGAAAATCAATTTTAAATTTCATTTAAAATAATGACGACGCTCATTGCATATAGTAAAACGAACCACAAATGATGACGATGTTAAATGAGAAATACATGTCGTCCTATCATCATCGAGTATTTGGCGGGATTTCTATAAATGACTGTATCGACGGATACAGGTATCTACACTACTACACCGAAGCTTTTGACTCTTTTATTTTATGTTCATTGCGTCCAAAAAAATAGTAAATGTTAACGGCTTGCAATTGAATTTGTTGTTATAAATTGTTTCGGCCTTGTAGTGTACGTTTATTTTGCAAAAAAAATTCATTGTCTTATGTTTTCAAGAACGTATATGTTGAGTTAACGGATCCGATACTTAAGAGGGAGGATGAATTAAGTACCTTTTAAAACTTTAAACACACAACTCGGAATTTATTTATTACGAATCAGCACTCAGGCAAATTAAATAGTTCAGCGGACTGTTTAAACAATGAAGATTGTGCAGTATTGATTCGAACAGATTCGTGAATGAATCGAAATACAAGAAAACAAAATAACGATCAAACAATAATAAGAACGCAGCGATTTTTAAGTGGTTCGAGCTACTCTCTAAAGGTCTACGTCCACTATCTCTCTTATTAATATCTTCCTTATAAATCAACCCGATTAGAAAGAAGACCCCTATGATCAACCTGATTGTGCGACTCGAGTACAACCCCGTACCCCAATAATTTCTCTCTCACAAATCTGAAAACTACAAATCTTTAGTCTCCTTATATGGTTCACAACTTTGAACAATGGAGAACAAAATCCTTAGAAGATGGATGATCAAGAGCAACTCAAAAAGAAAGACACAACTCACAAAATTTTGTAAAAAGGGTTTTTCGGAAAATAAAATTAAAGCACAGTTCTTTTTGCAAATTAATCGTTTCAGCACAAATTGGTGAGGTATGTAATTCTGATATGAACACTCAAATATATAGAAAGAAGTAGTTGAGAGAATTCCACAAGATAAGGAAAAAATATTATAAAAGATAAGTTTTCCAAAAAATATATTTTCCATATCTTGGATAAAATAATCTTCTAATTAAATAATTTTTCCAAATTAAATCCAATTGAAATAAGATTATTATATCTCAGAATATTGTTTAAAATAAAATTCTTTTAGGAAATATTATTTAAATCTCACAGAATATTTAGTAAACAATATGCAGCGCAACGTTTTTCTATACCAATAGTCAGACCCGATTTAGACAGTCTCTCACAATGTTCAAAACACGTTAAACGACAAGTAGCACGGACTTGTCATCATCAACAAACATGGTTCAACAAATTCTCCCTTTGATGATGGCAAGTCCTTAGTGACATGTTCCCTCTCAACACAAGATTAGTAAGATAATAATAATCATGACAATTGATAGAATTAGAAAACAGTCTAAGATCAGCATAGTTGAAATGAACCTTTAGTTTTTCGAAACGCTAAGGGGAAAACTTCATAGTCAAAGGTCTAAAGATTAGTAGCTACTAGGTACGAGATCCACCACTATTTCCCCCTCTTGACATCATCAAAAAGAGAAAGCGAGTCAAAATAGTCAACGCACACCCATTCCCACAGAGACAAGGAAGTAGCTACCGACACACAGTCCACATAGACATCATAATAACTAGTTCAAAACAATCAACGAGAGCACCATATACAAACACATCCACAAAAAAAGAATAGGCAAAAGATGGGTTTGGCTGATTTGAAGGGATAGGTCGAGGGAGGGCAAGTTATGAGAGTTTTGGTTAATGTCATTAGGTTAGAATTGACTTCGATTATGAGTAAAAAGAGTACATGAATATCTAACTTCATGAATAAATTTTGTAGCAAAAGATATCAACATACATTCATATGGAGTTTTGAAGAACATGAAAACTTAGGGGATTTGAAATTAATGAGAAACTAAATCATTACATAGTGCTCATAATTCTTCTTCTTCCTTTTTTTTTTTTTTCGTTCTTACTTTTTTTTCGTCTTTCTTCACTTTTTTTTCATCACATTTTTTCTTCTTCCTTTTTTCTTCTTTTTTTTTGAGCACCCTCTCATTTCTCATAAGAATTTATATTGTAATGAGAATCTCCATAAAAAGTAATAGCATCTTGAAAAATCCCTAATGAAAGTGCAAGATGAAAACATGTGAAAATATCATTATCATATTAAAAATGGGATGAATAAAATAAAGTCAAGTGCAATATACTCAAACCAAAATCAATTAGGTGAAGGTATAAATTAGTTTTGGGGTGTAGATTAAAATAGGTAGTCAAATTGATTTGGTGCTTCTTATCTATTGTAGATAGGTTTTGGTAAAACAAGGTTTGGGTTCTAGGTTCTCAACTGAACAGTGCAGAAGACTGTCTAATTTTGGCTTGGTAAAATCTGGGTTGTTTTGGCTTATTTGGATTTTGCCTTTATTTGAGAACAAAGTGGATATGCAAGTTAAGTACAAACACCGAATTTTCAAACCCGTTACTAGTCTATGAGAAGAGGACCAGACTAGGCAAACTATGTAACCATGTTCCATAACTAATGGAGAATTACCAACTCAATGACACAACGACTCTTTTTCTAGTCAAGTATAGAGGAAAATTTTAGTGAATCTTTAACTACGAGCTACAGTTTAATAGACCAAATTCCTATCAGATTTTCTCAAATTGTTCCCTTGCTAAAGGTTTAGTAAAAGGTCGGATAACTGATCTTTGGTTTTACAAAATTTTAAGCAAATGTTCCCTTTTTCTATCATGTCACGAAGAAAGTTTGTCATAAAATGTTGAACAGGATTTTATAAAGTGTTAGTTGCATCCATGTTATCACAAAGAATAGGCACACTAATAATAGTCATACCGTAATCCCGTAATTGTTGTCTTACTCCTTTGGTTCATTTGACGAAACCCGAGTTGTCTTACTCCTTCAATCATAGTCTTACTCCTTCACTCATAGTCTTACTCCTTTGGTTCCCTCTGAACTCTCAGATATCTGATTCAACTGTTTCATTGACTGTTCTGTTCCCCCTGAACTTGAGATTGCTTCTGTGAGAACAGTTTAGTGGACTGTTTAACATGCTTCTGGTTTTGCTCATCCAGTTCTCGTGGACTATCTCTTGTTCTTTTTCTTCATTTGCACACAAGCTTAATGATGTTAGATAAATATTTATAACCGAGATGAAGAAAATAACATAGTAGGTAGTAAGCCAAGAGCTTAAGAATATACATACTAAGTACCCTTTTATACTTCCCATGGTATTTGTTTAACATTAATTTTAGGAGTTGATAATTTCTTACCATTCTTTCTTGAAGTGTGAATAAACTTGAAATACCTTACCAGTTTATGTATCACACCTCCAGTTTGTAGGCTCTATGTGAGAGCTCAAAGACATCGTCCATATGCACCTTAAGCAACAAAATTTATTTTGATCAATGCATGTTGCTCCCTCTCACTTTAGCCTGCAAAACAGATTATACTTTGGACTTGGGTACCCAAATTAACTTGGGTCCCTTTTGGTTAGTCACTTGTGATAATAGGTCTTTTCGAATCCACATTTTCTTGACAATCTTACAATTTTGTTCCAAGTAACTTAACCGCTTCTTACAAGCATTAAATACGTGTCCTATTTTTCCATAAAATTTGCATAAGGTGTATTTAGGTAGGACCACATATTTATGCTTACGAAAGTCTCGTTCATAGGCTTCAGGTTTTTTAAAACAAGCAGTTAAAAATTTGTTCTGATTTAAACAGTCAGGAGGAGTTTTCAATTTCCGTTCAGGAACCCAAACAGTACGGTATTGAGAAACATTTTTCTTAGAGTTAGAACAAGACTCATATCCTAATCCAAGCTTATTTGAATTGCTAGATTGATTAAAAATAAAGTGAAGGACAGCATTGCTCCCTTCCCATTTAGCAGTAACATGTCGAGCAATACTTAGGTCAATTTCAAGATTTTCAATTTTCCTAAGTAATTTTATGTTCTTGTCAAGAAGAATATCATAGTCAACATTTAATCTATCAAAGCTAGCATGGATATCAGAATAAGAGGTTGACAGTTTAGCATGAATACAATTTTTCTCGTTCAGTTTCTTAGTTAAATCATGAATCTTGATAACAAGTTACTCGTTTTCAGCAGTAATTTCAGAATAAACAGTATGGTCGACTGTTCGTTTTGACATGTTCTTCAGTTCACGCTTTAAATGAATGTTCTCCTCCACTTTGCTTTCTATTTCAAATTGCATTGCATTAAGACGCTTATTTTGTTCATAGCTTGTGTCGAAAGTCTCATCAAGTAATCTCACAATTTTGTCCTTAGATAAAGATCTAATTTGAGTTTTGAGATTAGAGAGACTTACCTCGTCTTCAGATTCATTAACGGAAGCATTTGAGTGATCCGTGGCAGTAGTTTAATGGTAATCTGAGACAAAGATGATCTTTTAGTTCATCTTTCATGGGCTCATCCTCAGAATCAGATTCACCCCAAACTGCAGCAACCATTGCACCTTTTTACTCTTTCTTTTTCTTATCACGTTTATCCTTGGATTTCTCCTCTTCTCATTTGGGACAATCCTTAACTTTGTGATCATAATCACCACATCTAAAGCACCCAAATCTAGACATAGAACGAGAAGATGAAACAATTTTTTTTAGTTTTTTATCATCGAACTTTCCTTGGTTTTGTCTTTTAATGATATTAACCATTTTTCTAGACAACTTGGCAACTTCCTCCTCAAGATCACTTTCATTATCACTTGAGAAGGCGTTCAAGGCCAAGCCCTTAGTCCTGGGTTTCTCTTCGGCATCATCAAGGGCTATTTCATGTGCCATAAGAGATCCCATTAAGACTTCATAGATGAGAGTGGTTAAGTCTCTGCCCTCTTCAATGGTTGTGACCTTAGCTAGCCATCTCTTTGTTAAACTTCTTAAAACTTTACGGACAATGTCCTCAGTTTGAAAAGAGCGACCAAGATTTGAAACTTCATTGGTTATCCTTGAAAATCGAGAAGACATGCTTGTAATCGATTGTTCTTTTTGCATTTGAAGGCCTCGTATTGTTGCATTAAGAGATCAATACGAAGTTTCTTCACTTGCAACGTTCCCTCGTGGGCTAACTCAAGAGTATCCAAAATTTGCTTAGCCGTCTTACAACCAGCAATACGCCCAGCCTCCTCATATATAAGACCAGATTTTAAAAGGGATATTGCTCGAGCATTCTTTTCTTCCTTCTTATACTCATTGGCAGTGTAGGCCTCTCTTGCTTTAGGACTTTCAACACCATTTGCATCGGTGGTCGTAATAACAAGAGGGCCATTTTCAATAACTGCCCAACATTCGTAATCAGTTCCTTGAATGAAATGCATCATTCTATTTTTCCATCAGCCGTAGTCCGTGCCATCGAAGACAAGACATTTGACATATCTGGAATTCATTGAAAAATAAAAGAAGGAAAAATTAACTCAAAAGGATCAAAGTTTTTGCGGTAAAGCAATCAAGAGCACGAGGCTCTGATACAAATTGTTGAGTTTATGGATCTGATACTTAAGAGAGGGAGTGAATTAGGTACCTTTTAAAACTTTAAACACACAACTCGGAATTTATCTGTTACAAATCAGCACTCAGGCAAATTAAATGGCTCAAACAATGAAGATTGTGCAGTACTGATTCGAACAGATTCGTGAATGAATCGAAATACAAGAAAACAAAATAACGATCAAACAACAATAAAAACGCAGCGATTTTGAAGTGGTTCGACCAACTCTCTAAAGGTCTACGTCCACTATCTCTCTTGTTAATATCTTGCTTATAAATCAACCCGATTAGAAAGAAGATTCCCACGATCAACCCGATCGTGTGACTCGAGTACAACCCCGTACCCCAATAATTTCTCTCTCACAAATCTCAAAATTATAAATCTTTTGTCTCCTTATATGGTTCACAACTTTGAAAAATGGTGAACAAAATTCTTAGAAGAAGGATGATCAAGAGCAACTCGAAAAGAAAGACACAACTCACAAAATTTGCAAAAAGGGTTTTTTGGAAAATAAAATTAAAGCACAATTCTTTTTGCAAATTAATCGTTTCAGCACAAATTGGCGAGGTAAGTAATTCTGATATGGACTCTCAAATATATAGAAAGAAGTAGTTGAGAGAATTCCACAAGACAAGTAATTCTGATAATAACATATCCAGGCATGCACAAAGCAATCAAACACGTTAAACGACAAGTAGCACGGACTTGTCATTATAAACAAACATGGTTCAACAGTATATGACCAATTGTAGTAACATTGCAATTATAAACATTATGAAAATGGTGTACCAAAATTACTATGACTTCACTTATGAAAGTAAATTTAACTCGGAAAAATAATTAAAACATATATATAGACTAATCATGTGTTTTTGGTATGGCATCATATATTGCAACTAAGCTTATTTAGCTAAGACCACCCCCATTGGGGTAATGGTGCCCTAGGTCCATGTACATAATTAATTAAAAAAAAAAAAAAAAAAATTAAACTACCTAACCTTGCAAACCAACGGGCAAATGTGAATCTTGAAGACCTTCTTTTGCCCTTCTTTTAGAACCTACACATGTCATGTTTTGATTGGCTAATTCAAAATTATAGTTGTTACATTTTTGTAACAACTATATTTTTCAAATAATTATAAAAAAAAAAAAAAATATTACCAACAACTCTATTGGACTCATTCCCTATAACTAGAGTATACATTTGATATACTTTGTACATATTTTAATTTCTCTTCTTTCAATTTTAAAAAATTAATATATCTTGCAAAATATAAAATATTATACATATAAAAATTTGTTGTAATCTTAAAAATATGGACAATGATTTTATGAATTTATTACATTCTCAAGAGAATCAAAATTCTTCATATTATCAAATAAATTCATAATTTCAAAATGATCCAAACCCACAAAATAATTCACAATTTGAGGTGGAGTCATCTCAAGTACCACCATCTCCATCTACAAACAAAAAGAAAAATAAAACAACAAAGATGGGAGGATAAAAGCGTGCATGGCAAGAGAAAGAAGACGAAGCTCTTATGTCAGCTTGGGGTATTATTAGCGGTGATCCAATTGAAGGCAAAAATCAAAGAGATTTGATCAGAAGAGCAAAGGTGTGGGAGTTGTACGAGCTATCTAGGGTCGAAAATCCAAATGAAATTGGCGTTAGCAATTCAGAGGCTTTAAGATGTCGTTTTAAAAAAATAAGTGAGCGTGCAAGTAAATGACACAGTTGCTTAAAAAAAGTTCTAACTCGGGGACATAAGAGTGGAACCAATGATTCATATGTCGAATCTGAAGCTCAAAAACTCTATCAACAAGATAATAAAAACGTAAATTACGCTGAGATAAGTGTTTATAAAAATGTTATGAGCAAGAATCGCAGGTGGAGCTTACAACGAACAGATGTTAATTGGAATGAAACACCAATTTCACAGAGTGATGGAAGCTCAAAACGGTCACGTGCGGAGGAAAGTGATGAGTTAAATCTAGATAATGATAATGAGTCAATTCCTGAAACTCCTCTTAGTGTGTATGGTGGTGAAACAATTCATCGTCCAGAGGGTAGAGAGGCGGCAAAAAAGAAACGGAGGGGTAAATCGGTATGTTCAGAAACTTCTATCAATCCTCAATTAGCTATAAACATAGGTGTTATGCAGATAGCACGTGAAGAGAGTAACCAAATTATGAAAGAGAGGTTGGACTTTGAAAGGGAGAAACTTCATTTTGAGAGCAACAAGGAGTTAAGGGCTTCAGAAATGACAATATTTAACACTTTGTTGGGAAAACAAAATTTAACTCCGGGTGAAGAATACATGAAAAACTACCTCATGAAAAAATATTGGCCTACTAATTAACTAATAAGTTTATCAATGTGAGACGTAAACTATGATCCTAATTACTAGTAACTAAGTGCACTTATTTTAGTACGACTTTAATATTTATAATTTTATAGTGTGTTTTTTTTATTTTTTTTATTGTAATTTTAATCTTTGTTTTAATTTAAGTGTGATTTTTCATTTGTTTTAATGTAATTTTTATTTTGGTGTAATGTACTTTTTTATTTATTAATAATAAAATATTAGTTGTCCATATCATATGTCAACTTTTTATTCAAACAACAATAATACTAAATTGTCTTCATCAGCTACATGTTACATTTTCAGATTAATTTATATCCACACAATCCGTGATATTATTTATTTAAATTATAAAATATGAGTTGTCTACATCATATGTATATTTAGCAATAATAATTGAATCACCTACGTCAACTTTTTATCAAAATAATAATAATACTGAATTGTCTACATCAGCTACATATTACATTTTCTGATCAATTTACATCCACATAAACTAGGATATTATTTCTTTAAATACTTACTCTTTACTTTTTCTAGTTATCTACAAATTTTCATATCTTCTTCTCCAAAAATAAATTAAATCTTGACTCTCTAATAATGTCTTTAGACGAAAACTCCAATTGTGACAACCCTCGCGAATGCGGAAATATAAAACATACAAGCATGTGAAATATATATAGCGGAAAATACGGTATTTTAAAAAAACCTTAATACATGCAAGATAGAAAAATACGAGGAGTGTCAAAATATTACAAACTAAATAAAAATACCACAAGAGACGTAGTCTCTCAATGTGTTAACAAAAGACAAAGTAATTAGCAACTAGCTAAACAACGTCTAGAGGTGTTTCATCCAGGGACAACGCCCGCTAGCTCACACCCGAACCCAAAATACCAATCAAAAAGCCATCCATGCAAGCAACCTGTTCATCCATGAAAAACATGAACGCCACAATCAGTGGGGAGTAACTACGGGTTCTCCCAGCCATATCACATTAAACGTACATAGAAGGAAATACAAAAGTAAAATCATGCATATATAGATATACATGTGAGATACGATAAGAATAGATAGGCAATTCGATAAATAATGATAAGATCATGTGGAAATCAAATCTGAAACCATCATGTTATGCAAAGACTCGGGGAAGACACTCTTAGGCAACCGAATACGCTCACTAGGGCTTGCATCTCACCGTTAGCGGTATAAGTTTGATAAGATTGAGACTCGACAGACAAACCAAGTCAAGTCATGCGATGATCACAATAAATCCAACATATTATCATCCATTCACGAAACAAGACATTGACGGTGTCCAATCATGCAATGACCATGAATAATATCATGAAATCACGCATTCAAAGAACGACGACTCAAAGACGAAAACTCTCACGGTAAATGAAACGCACTAGCATCGTGTACATGGCAAGTATGATTAACAGGCATCCACGAGATGACATTTCCCGGAAATCATACACGATGACATTTCGTATATGTAGACTAATTTCCTCCTGGTAGGAACGATAATTAAACGGCTCCTAATCTAAACCTGGCCAGATTCTTGGAATCACATTTTCCGATTCGACATGCGCTAAACATTTCGCAATCCCAAGACTCTGGCAATACAAAGACTGCCGGTACCCAAATTCGTATAAAGCCTTCCGAAAGAGGCTGAAAGAGCACAAGCCCCTCATACAAGCGGCTACGCTACAGGCAAATAAACCACCCCTCGCAAGTACAACACAACATTTTGAACGGCCGGGTCGAGCACCGCATGCGTTCCACCCCAACAGTCTCGTATGCCCCTCAACACAGGCATTTAGCAGTAGATACCTCCCCGTTCGACATTCCAGCCTTACAAACGTGGAGTAGCCAAGGGAATGAGAGTACAAAAGCACGAAGACAAAAATAGTGCTCACACCGTATCATTTGTAAAACCGCCTCCAAGTGGACTATCAACAAACGTCACAACATTAGAATAGGACTTATATAAACTTAACCTATGATCAAAATGATCAATACATGACTACATAAGCATTAGAACAAGTTTATGAATCATATAATAAGACCTAAATACCTCTTGAGGAGTCTATGATCGAATACGAAAGAGGGGGGGGGGGGGGTGAATTGAGTATGAAACAACTAGCCCCAAACCTTTTTTTTTATATTTATTAAGTTAGAGAGGGAGAAAATGGCTCGGACAGCGGGAGGGCAAGTTTGGAGAAAGTGTATTAAAGGTGAGTTGCCGGGGCAGGGGGTAGCGGGGTGAGTTTGTGTAGGGGGGGGTATTGGTAGTAATTAATTGTTTGATCTTATGAATTAAAATCAACTAATTAATTAATCAAAGTAAGCGCAAATAACGAAATAACGAAAAGTAAAGAGATAAGAGAGAGGCACCCGATTTTTGAAGTGGTTCAGTTTCACACGTTGAAACCTACGTCCACTATTCTCGATTAATAATTTTTAGTACCTTTCTA